>JARDUL010235100.1:3811-17075 GCA_030265205.1 Dirona pellucida
CCCCCCCGGACCAAAGAATGAATGGTGCCCTCTAGTGTGCAAGCATTAACCACGGGGTCTTACTTCAACTAGCAAAATGCAATTGAATTTGATTTTATTGTGAAATTTATATGTCATATTATTGCATAGCTGAATATGATTACAATCGTTGGAAAGTAAGGCTATGAGAAATTTTGTCTGCCGTTAGGCAGTTTGAGTAGGTTCAACCATTCCATATCACGTCAAATTTTGTTGTTGCATCTATTTATTTGGGGTTTTTTTGGTTTTTGGTTTTTTTTACAAAAAATCTTGTTCATTCTAATTTACAGTAAAGGTTTCCACCTGCCTGGCTTGCGACCTGTCAGTGTGGCTTATGGGGGAACGATGGAGTTTCAGAACCGCTATGATAATAGTAGGGGTGGCACTCCTGTAGGATTTGAGCCCACCAGCACCCCACAGGGCAACAACGTCAACCTGAAGAATGAACTTGGGAACATGGACTCTAGCAAGGTTGACTTGGGAGACTTTTCAGAAAGTGTAGACGTAACGGAGAAGACTATTGGTACAAGTGAGTTCGTTATATTTTTTCTTCTTAGTCCTTCAAAGAGAGCAAGGGGAAAATTTTAACTGATTTGAACAAAGTAAGTCAATAATTGTTATCTTTACCCTGAAAAAATAATGTGTAAGCATATCACATATATACATTTTTTAAAGTTAAAAATCTAGTAACTATTAAAGTCAAACATATGCTCAAAAGTAAACTACTTGCAATTTTTATTTTTCTCATTTAATTTACTATAACATGAAAGTGTTGTATTATAACAGTAAATAAAGATAATTCATTTCACAGCCTAAATAAATGAGAATAGCTTTCAGAGAGAAATCATTTTAAAGGCTTCATTTCTCATTATTCAGTCACTTCTAGTGTTTGTTTTTCAATGTATAATATCCAATTTTTCATTTAATGTACTCTAATTATAGATAGTTTCTGACCAAATGTGACTAAAGACAATTAAAAATTTCAGGCAAAGATATCAATATATTTGAAAAACATAAAATGTATAAAAATATATGTCAACCTCTGTTCGTTATCTTTGTGCATATTTTTTAAGAAGAATGTTCAGCTATATTAATTGAAATTATATCATTATAATAATGGTCAAAGTGGTACAATCAATTCTGTTTAATCACAATCCAGTTGGCTTCAATTTCTGCTCAAGCGCAACTATTCATCGCAACTCAAAATTGTTCAATTGAATAATGCTGTCTCCCTCAAACTTAGAATGCTAAAGGCCTTTTTTCTTGTGATTTTGAGGGTGCACTGAATTTTTTTAAATTATATCGATAGGATTTCCTTCCCACGATTCTAAATTGTATTCTACATGTAAAAGATGTTTCAAAGATAACAAACAACCCATGACGTAAACAGTGACTTGCTCACTCTGCTACATGTATTAAAATAATATGATTTTATGCCCACCAAGATTCTCTCCCCTTGTCGGCAAGGATGGAGAAAAAAAAGTCATCATTATGAATTAAAGTCTGTGCTTTCCCCTTGCTGTCATGAATTGATTTTTCTTTCTCCTCACCACTCTTGTTATAGTGGTAGGGAACATCCTTTCTGGACACTATATTATGAATGTACAAGTTTTATTTTTGATGCTATTTTTAAGACTCTTTTTTTCTTCATCTCATCCACTTCATCATAACTTTGAAGAATTGCAGTTTGGTTTTTTTCCTTCTCCTTTTTATTTTTCTTCTACTGGCGAGTTGTGAATAAAACATAGTTGACTGTACCAATAATAATAATGGTATTACAAAATACTGCCTAAATTAAATGAATGAAAACATGACTGATTTTGATACGGCTCATGAGTAAGAGTATGAGGGTTTGCCAGATGCTAGAACTTAACATTTGTTACATATAAGATCTTGAATAGTCCAATGAGCAACATATTATTTTTTGTTTCTATTGCCATGGGTGTCTACAACTTCTATAGTCATGAGTTATGAGGAGGTTTTGCCAGAGACTACTTTATCATCACATCGTATCATATGCATTGTAATTTTGTGCATCAAAGTTGAACAAGTGTAGTTCAATAATGTCCAAACTGCTTAACTCATGTCGATATCTTAATGTGACCTAAGACTGAATGTATTTTTTTAAATGCCTGTGGGATGGGCAAAGGCATTGTTTTATCATACTCATTTTCAGGACACTATAATGTCATATATTATATCATATATATAATGGATGTTTGAAAAAGTGCTGTAGTTTTAGCTAAGCATGTTTGTCGGTGTTTTGAGTTCTTTATTATCTTTTTGTGTGTGTGTGTGTTGATAGATTGTTCTTTTAAAATGTTATTTAAAAAAAAGGATTAATGGGAAGATTTATTACGGTCGTAGTAATTGTAAGCAGACTTAACAGAGTATGACTTGTGTTACAATTGAGAAGGAAAAATCTTGTTAAGACGATATATGTTATTTATGTTTTCAAATTGATTTCATATTATGAATAGGATAAGTTAAAAATGTACAGGATAATGATTGACATTAGTTAGTGATGTCCATTGACTGTCTTAAAAGAGCAATTTAACCCACCGACTACCGGGATTTCTGACAACATCATGACCCGAGCGTTGTTGGTTAAAAGAATGTTCACTGATTGTTATCAAGATATTTCTTTAAATTTTGAACACAACATTCAATAATGCATAACATTTCAAACACAAGCAATTAAATTTGTTAACTAACTAATTAATATGCAAATTGCACATTTGTTAATTAGAGGGGTTAAAATATACTATTTCAACATATTTTAAAAAACCCCATAACAAACCAGGTTTCAATGAAAAATAGAGATAGAAATTATAACCTGGACTTACCGGAGTTTATCTAAAGTCTAATTCGCGAAATGATCTTAAATATTTTTTGGGGCCACTCATGATTGTTTGAAAATAGAAGGCATTTGATATGAATGAAGAGCAATGAGGTGGCTTGCACCAGCAGCAGTTCAAAATTTGCAACAAATATACCCCCAATTCCTCAGAGAGTTCTTTCTGGTTCAGAATGAAAGTAGAATAGTAGACACAACAAATGCTTGCGACCGGCCTCATGTACCTACTGTAATTGCATGGCTATGCAACCAGGAATATGTCAATCGCTCTCATGTTCGAGCTTAGTAACCGGCAATTTTTTTTTTAGATTCACATGCGCGACATTGGTAGTCAGTGGGTTAAGCTTAATAATATTTTTTATCATAGGTCATAGAATTTGTTAACTATAGTCCTTGGGTTTGTTTTCGTTTTGTTTTTTTCACTGTATTTCTTTTGGTTTTTTTCTCCTCCATTTTTGGTTCCTTTTTTTCTTTTCTTTTCTTTGTTTTTTGTTTTGTTGTCTTATTCTTGCAAGATTAAAATTTTATAGCAAAGTAACATTTGTAAAAATGCAAAAAATGAAATACCAAAGTAGATGCTTTTAAAAGCTCTTTTTTTTTCTCCTTGCCTAATTGCTCAGAATACTGCAATGATTTTTGGATTTAGATTACTAATATTTTTATTTCTTTTTATCGGAAAAAAATGTTATTGTTTTATAAATTTTCTTTGATGTATCCATTTTGTAATCCCGTTTTTCTTTTCATTTTCTTTCCATCATGGTTTTATGTGGTGTTCCTCCTCCCATCATTTCTTTCCAACGCTAAATTAAAAAATCTATTGACGCATCCATCGGCAATTCATTGAAAATCTACATCACCACCCTTGTGTGCTTTTGTTGCTGTTGATGACCGGGCCCGACTTCTGTTGATGCTGATGCTTACCCCATTAACACTTGACGCAATCAAATTCATCATTTGCTCCTCATCGGCTTCATCATAACCCACCAATCGGCTTTATCATAATCCACCACCATCATTATCTTCATATGTGGCTAGAAATTCCATCAACCCCTGCATCATCAGCATTAGAGACTAGTACTACCCCGGTGACTACTACCACCAGCACCAACTCAAATATTCCAGTATCACAATCACCAACAAGTCCCAAAGTATCTGTGATAGACAACAAATCATGCGTGACATCTTCCCATCCCGAAGGCAGCGCTGCTGTTCAAGACAATAAGGAAATAAATGTAGGGGATGGAGAGCGTGGAAATGTAGAAGAGACCAAAGTGGTGCTGAGAAAGAGAAACAGGAAGTCGGAAGAGGAAGCAAAATTTGAGCACAGTATGAGTTATGAGGAGGATTCAATGTCAGGTATGTTTGTTTCTATCGATCCAATGTTGTGGCTGATCTGTTTTTACTTACCAGCAAGGCTGTAAAGATGCCCCTGTTTTGCCATGACGGTGTCGCTGATCTATTTTTAATGTTACATCAATGGTCTAAAGATGTCTGTTCTGCCACAGTGTTGCTAATCTATTTTAAGTTTCACATGGATGGTCTTAAGATGCCCCTGTTTCTCCCTGGTTTTGTCACTGACTTATTTTAAAACGACAGCATACTAAAGACGCCTCTGCCATCGTGTTGTAGACGCTTTCTGGAATTTGATGGACACTTCATTCATTCCTATCATCAGCATTGTATTGGACAGTACTGACTCTTATTTTCTTATTATTTTGAAACAAATAGTTCACCCACCCAATCAATGTCTTTGTCATTTGCCATCTTTAGATTTGTTTTAGTTGCTTTATTAACATCTAACCCAAACAAATATATTTGTTGTACGGTATTATTATTTTTCTGTCCAGCACGGCCATTCATTTCAAATCCCTTCCATGGGAAGGTAGTTGGAGCACATCAATATTTTTACTTTCCCTAACTCTCATCGTCATCTTGCCAGGGTATATTTCTTTGAGTGCAAGTGTAACTCCCTTTCAGTTTATTAGCGTATCTTTGTATGCTTGCTTTCGGTTTTTGCATTTAGTGCTGAATATGTTTCTTTTTGGTTTCAGTTGTAGATCATCATTCTCGTGGATATATCTTTCAGATTGGTGTGCATTGTTGGCATTGTCCTTATTTGATTGATGTGTTTTCAGATCCTGCTGTTAATTGAGATGCACTTCTCTTTTTTTGGTGGTAATTAACACTTATTCTGTATCACTTTTCATCTCTCCCTCTACATCTTGACCTGTCCTGATGTGGTGGGCTATATCTTAACTCTTCTGCTGGTAAGTTATAATGTACTGTGTATTAAGAGTATTGATAATGATGATGAAGGACTAGATGTAGATAAATATTGGTTTGGATATACTTTCCCCAAAATTTGTTTTTCAAAAACATCTTTTTCAATTATTATTTTTTTTATGTCACTATTTGTTTTTGCAGATTATCCACTTGGTCATTTGTGCATGTGAAACAAATCATGCACTGTGCCTTATACTATATTCAATCTCTTCAAGCCTTGTTTTATAAAGCGTTTAAAAAAAAGTAAACATGTTACAGGGTTCTTTGTGGTTCTTTTGCATGGTGTTACAAGTTCAGTTCATACTGTCATCTTTGCCTTGGTTATTTTCATTATAATGACTTATCTATTGCTTAAACCACGAAATGCTTTTTTTTTTTGGGTGTCAAAAAAGACATTTTAGACTTAAAACCTCAGATAAACTTGTCACAATGTTTTTGATTCAGTAAATGTATCTGGTTTTCTTGGTGTCTTTATTTTGTTAGTGTATTTATTTTTCTTTAGTTGATAAGAAGTACAGTGGTTAGATTGCTATTTTTGTTTTATTAAGTCATCTGTGAGCCTGTCTGTATAGGTGTACAGACTAAAAAAACATCTGTATCTTTATTTGCCTTGCTTATTTTTGTTTTGACAGTGACGTTAAAAAACAAAAAATTGCAGTGTCAGTCATTGTGTTCTAGCTGTTCCTTCATTTCTTCACCCTAATGGGGTGGTCTTTGGTTTGTTTTTGTTGTAATTTTTTAATTCCCAGCTGCTCTACCTATTTTCCTGTTGACTTTACTTTTCTTTTCCAGCAAACCCAACTGTTTTTAGTGTTGCGGCTTCCCATGCATGCAATTTATTTTTTGTCTATCATTTTACAACCAGAGCAAGAGTTTTGCTTCCATTTTTGTGCAGTCATAAATAGTAATAAACCTTTCGAAAACATGTTTTTCTTTATTTGAAGTAGTTTAATCAGGAAGTGCATGCATTAGAATAGTCCTTTACTGAAAAAAAATGAATTAAAAGACAATGATATTTCTCAAAACGTCAATACTTTGATTATCTGATAATTATGTCTGTCAATAAGATGGTTTTATTTTATTCATGGAATGGGTTACTAACTATGACTTTACATTTTTAGTATATTTGAGGTGCTCTATTTTGGCAATTTTGTAATCATTAGACTTAACAGTAGTAATACTGAGACAAGCCATGGGATGATTTTTCTTCCCTGAAAAGTAATAATTTAGTAGTGAATCTCCTTCCTTTTTGAGCTTCAACCCCACTAATCCTTGTCAATCAGAAGCCTTGTCAATCTAATAATAGCCTTCCGGTGCAAGATAGATGGAATGTGATACCTCTGTCTGTTTCTCAAGCTTGGTTTGAATAACCTGATTACATTGCAGACCTGACCAATCCTGTTTTTCACATAGACGATCCTGTTTGTATTTTTGTATTTTTTACAAAGCTCTGTCTTTCAAAATCCTGTTTCCCCCCACAATTGCTTTCACATTACATTGATTGAATATAAGTTATTGAAATCCTGGGACTTGTATGGGGTTTTTTTTGTTTTTGTTGATTTATATTTTTTTGTGGGGGGAGGGGGGATGGGTAATTCATCTTGTCCTGTTGTCCTGCTGGTCAGGGTTGGCGGGTTTGTCACATTACTCATGTTGTAACCTCATTCCTCTCTGGTCTGTCCCTTGGCTGTAAAGGACTGAATGAAACCCTGGCTGCCATTGTAGCCACCACACCAGAACTGGAGGACTCGCACGATTCTCTTGCGTCTCAGGGGAGCCAAGGGAAACGCAAATCTGTGTAAGTTTATCTGTCGGCGGGCATGAATGTTCTTTGCAGTGTTTTTATCTGTAGAATTTTGGATTTGAATGGGTGTAAGGGCAGTGGTGTTATTAATTATTATTATGCATTTAAGATTATGTCTTGTAAACCATGCATATCATTTAACTTTCACTCCAGATGTTGACAGTGATGGTTTCTAACCCCTAATGATGTTATAATTATCATTTGCCCATGAAAATTTTGTTTAGTAAATATGTCTCAGAAATAAACTGAATTTTTTGTTTCCTCTCCGTTGTTTGGTTCCAGGCGCAATGATAATTCCATATTTGAGGAGCTCTCCTTCCAAGGAACTGATATGATTGCTGAGGTTGATTTCGGAGCAGACATCACTGGTAGGTTATTTGTATGCCTTTTACTTGTTCTTGCGATGCATGACATATTCTATTACAGGGGTTCCCAATCTTTTTGTCCCATTCTTGTTCATCTGCAAAGTGAAAATCACAGCACTAATTTTTCCTCCCTCGTGATTTCAGTTTCCTGCCCTTCTAAACTTGTAAAAGCAGAAAAGGAGTGGGGCTTGGTGATACTTTGTGTGTATTATTGTTTAAATTCAAACAGTAGTAACAATGTTATTCCTCTTATTTATGGACCAGATAAGCAGATACAATTTCACAGTAACCATATTTACTTCCTGGTGAAAACCAATTGAGGTGTAACATCATGGATGGGAATCCCTGCTCTATAATGTCATGACTCTCTTGAGTGATCTCTTACTTCAAGCGGCCCTTTCAGCTATCATTTTGGGCAATGTGATTGGATAATCATTTCTTCATTCCTTATGGCATTTGAATCATTGCATTTGATTGCATTCCGTCACTTGAAAGCTTTTTGAATTTTTGAATTTTCTTTTCTTGTAGAAAAGCAGGCTTGTTTCCAAGAAACCTTGTAGTGCAATAACAATATTTATGAGCATTTTTAAAACGTATGACAATATAGCATGAGGGATGATGGTGGCTGTTTTTATAATGGCAGGGATACTGAGGGGCTTCTCTGTATTGGTCCTTCTTTATTAATAACAAAAGAACCCGAGCCACAGATATATTATTATGTTGTGGGTTCAATTTATTTATTTTAATTTTCATATTTAAAAAAAAATTGTTTAAAAACTATATTATCGAAGAAGCGGATTACTTTTTTTAATGAATTCAGTTTCTGCTTGTGTCTTAAAATGTAGCATGCTACCGGTAGTCACTAACACACTTGATTGCTAATTGCAAATTGTAGGCCAACAAGTTAACCCTGGAGATTATGCATCCGCAGGTAACAATTCCTCTTTACTGTTGTGCCTCTATATCAGCCAGTGTTGATTGGATTTTTCCATCAGTGCTTTCTTTTTGTTTTCATATATGTATATATTTTTTTATTTCTATCGATTACATACATGTGTTGTTTAAAAAAAAATGTGTTCTGTATGTTTGTTGTTTATGTACTCATGTGTTTTGTGTGATGATTTTTCGGTGTCAAAGTTAGCTTCTCATGACATTTTGTTTCCATTATTTGTGAACCTTATCAGTTTAAAATATGGGCAGTTTGATTGCCTGGAAGTTTTAAGCTAAAATGTTTGGGTATCTTCTCTGCATACCTGTGCTTGGTGTTTATATTTTTATTTTTTTTGTACTCTTTTTGTTTAAAAATAATAGCTGCAAATGAAGTCCGGCAATTATGTATCTTAGATAACGTTGATCAGTGCCACATGAAAATCTTTTGTGCTGTGACAGGATTTTCATGACAGTGCCTTATGAATATTTATAATGTAATCGGCTGACCTTCAGTAAGCAACTTATTAATTATACGTCTAAAAAAAAGATCTAGATAATATGAGAAAAAAAGGCAACGCTGTTTCTTGGTACTTTATTTTTATTTGGTGTTGTAATGTTTCTTTTTAAAAAAAATTGGTGTGTAATGTTTCATTTTTATGACATTGTTCTCTTTATTTGTGCTGAGTTGTCTAAGTGAGGATTCTTGAAATAGATCAAAATGTTTGCTGATAAAATAGATGGGGGGAAATGTAAATTTTTCTTTTGGTAAAAGCTTAGATTTTGTCCTTGTGGAATAATTGTATGTAGGGCCTACCTAGTGTAATCAACACAGGTTATTTCCGTACATAGTCTTTAAAATTTTAATTGATTCGTTAATGTTGCTTAAGTTTTATATCTGAAAGTTCCTTTTATAGTTGGCAAGGGTCACCAAATTTGTGAGACATCGGCTATCCTTAAATCCATTTTTCTGACACATTTTCATTTAGTTACATGCCCATAAATTGGAAATGTAAAATGTTGTGACTCATAATTGATATGGTTTAAAATTTCACATTTTAAAAGTTACTTGTAACTCATGATTAATGCTAGTTGCAAGACAGAATGTTCAAAGTATTTAGGCCTTCAAGACCAATATTGACCCTACTCAGATCATATTTTTGATTGGCTGTTTTGAACCAGGGTTTTGTGGAACATCAATACATTTTCCTAAATTTCCTAAATCAAAAGTGCTATTTCCTTCTTCGATCAAGGGTAAAGGGCCAAGTGGTTGATGGATTAGTTTCTTTGCACAGCCATTTTTTCGGAAGTTTGATTGCTCTCTGCTGACTTTTTTGATTGAATTGAAATGGATATTTTGGTGGTGGTGGTGGGGCCGAGTTGCTTGAATATCACACTTTGATTTTCAATCCCAGTATCATCAAATTGTTGCACAATTTTGATTTATTTGGATGTTCCTTTGTTATTAAAGTGAAGTATTTAAACATTAATTGAAAATGTGTAAAAAAAAAAAAGAAGCAATAGCAGTGTGTTCAAGAAGTGTAAGAAAAAGAAAAAAAAAGGTTTTGTCCAGCATTATGGTTTTTAAAAAAACGTGCAGAGGCACTAGTCTAATGAAATATTTCTCGTTTCATCTACGTTTAAGTGATCATTTCTTTTTCCTCCATTAGAGTTGTAGAATGTTTGCTCATTTGTCAGTTCATATCTCTTGTTTCTGTAATGACCCCCCAAAAAAAAGAAACACCCCAAAAATGTATTTCATCTGATCTCATTTTATAGGTCATATTTTCCCATCCTTTTTACAATCTTATCTGTCATAAAACTTTAACCCCTGCCCATTTAAAAAGCAAATGGTTCCCATCTCATTAACAACTGTATTGCATGTCTTGGTCAAGTTTCAAATGGTCTATCTGTTGTCAAAATATTGTGTTTAACCATTTCTTCCTTTGAATATTTAGTAGCTTTCTTTCTTATATATTTTGATTATCAATCAAGTTTTAATTTACTCCTGCTGTCTCTGATTATAATTTCTTTTGTTTCCATCTTTTCATTTGTAATATACAACTACAACAACAAAAAACAACTTCTTTCCTCATTACCTTCCTACCCCAGTCCGCCTGGCATAGTAATCAATCTTTTGATCAGGGAATTAAAAAACAAACAAACAAGGGAACAATACTGTCACCCAAGAAGACTGAGACTGTGCAGGGGATGTATAATAAGTGATGTATATATATATATATATATATGAACTAAGGGGAGACAAGATAAGAGCTTGGTTTGAGGACTGGATAGTATTTAATTGGCTCGTCTGGCACTATTCTTCAGTTCCTTGGAGGTTTTCATAATGACCATGAATATTCACAATGTCGATTATAATGATACAGATATGAAAGAAATGACAATTGACATAAGTGAAGAGGGATCTGTACCAGCCTCCTTTCTTTTCTTTCAAGAAATGTCTTAACTTCAAGTAGCTAGACTTCATCATTTTTTATCTACTTTCTGTCTAATTCGCTGTTTTTAACCTCTCTTTATTTGTCTTTAAGGCAAGAGCAAATATATTTATCTGATATATTGAAGAAGAGTTGGTTTTTTAAAATTTGAGATATATAGAAAGAAACATCGACTTTGAAAAGAAACAGGCATTTTTGACAGTCTTTAAATTTTTTTCTGTAACTGATGGAAATGATTGAAAAGGCATTTTCTCCTTATCGTAGTAATAGCTCGAATAGCCTTAGTTTGAATATCGATTCCCAACCCCCAATTTTTTTATTTTTTTATACGGTTTATATTTGATGCTGCTTTTGTTCAAATCTTTTCAATTTTTATCCTAAATATTTCAAGAGCATTATTATGAAAAACATGCGAGTAGACAACAAATACTATTTTTGTTATTGGATAATTTAAACAAAGGATTTTTTTGAAATCTGAAGGAAGCCCTGTAAGGTGTCTTAAAAAGAAGGCTTTACTATATGATAAGGTTTACAACCTCGGGAACAGATTTCAGACTTGATTTATTTTGATTTTAATGTAAACTGGTAATGGAATCATAATTTTAAAATGTGATTATTTTGGAGAACTGGTGGTGTAGTGGCTAAGTCACTCGCCTTTGGTTTGAGAGGTCGCAGGTTCAAATCCCGGTGGAAGCACTTTTTTTTCTCAACACCTTGATCCCATTGAGGCACTGCACTGCGACTAGTGCCTGGGTTATTCTGGTCTACCCTCAGAATAGACCCTAAAGACAAATTTCCCCCTGGGATTAATAAAGGGAATTTTATTGTTATTATTTATTATTATTATTTATTATTATTATTATTGACTAAAGCTGAAAGCTGTTCATATAAAGAGGGTAATCAAAGGGTATTTTTTTGCAATGTGATTTTACCTCAGCTTGATTTTGTGATATTTTAGACATGGTTTGGATGTATATTTCTCTTTCTCTCTTTCTCTTTCATTTTATTTTTCCCCCCAACTATTTTCTTCTCCAAAATAATTTGGCTGGTCATGGCCATTTATATGTAGATGTTTTCACTTTAAGGAAAGCTGTAGACAGAATATACTTTTACATGCCCACCTCTGAATAGTATTGTTTTTTACGTATTCATGTGTCTTATATGTTTCATCAAATTGTGCCCTGATATTCTGTAACTTTTGTTTAAAATGTGCGTTGTTAAATTTGTTATATAGATGTTTTTTTGTCTGTTTTGTTTTGTGTCTATATCATATAATAGGTAAGTGAAATCGGTATCATTGAGTTTGAATGCAGTGACTTTCTGACTGCATGCTTTTATTTTGTGCATTTTGTCAGACATCGGATGCACCTGTCATATTTTTTTGTCGTCTGTACTATACACTTTTAGTCGTTGTTAGTGAATTATAGAGGGAAGAGACAACAGAATAAAAATACACAAAAAAAAGGACAGGTTATCACTAATATTGTCACAAATATTCATTGATCCACGAATAATCACATTCAAAATAATTAAGCATTCACTGATACACACATCTCAGAACAGAAATAGTGCCAATTGTATTAATACAACAAAAAAAGGACAGGTTATCACTAATATTGTCACAAATATTCAATTATCCACGAATAATTACATTCAAAATAATTAAGCATTCACTGATACACACATCTGAGAACAGAAATAGTGCCAATTGTGATGCTTGACTGCATATATTTGTTTAGATAATATTTAAGGCCATCCCTGGTGTGGTGATAAATGCATAGATCCTAGGTTCAAGTCACAAGTTCAAAATCCTCTCTTAGACTTTTTGAGTTTTCAAGTCTCCACCCCATAAGCCCTACTGCTGATGGGATTTTTCAAACAATATGTGCTACCTTTGATATGAACAAAATGTTACGATTATGTGATTAGTGTTAGGTGGACCGCTAGGCATATTTATGGCAAAAAGTATGTCATGCCTTGTTATTATGTCATGCATAGCAGTTGTGTAGATCGACCAGTAGGAAAACCCTCTATATGCCAAAGTGTATAGTACTGACGATTTACTTCTTTTCACCCTTCCACTAGCTTTCATCTTCTCCTGTTTTTTTGTTTTGTTTTCATTTTGTTTTGCTTGTTTCTTTTTCTTCTTTGATGTTTTAACGTTGTGGTTACTTGCATGTTGAATGTTGTTATCTTGCAGATAGCGACGATAACCCTGGTGAGGAGGATAATGATGATGAAGATGAAGATGATGATGATGACAAGGAGAATGATGATAAGGATTCTGGTAGGAATGTAGCTTATTGAAAGATATACAGACAGAAGTACACATTATTTTATTTTGTTACTAATACTGTATTTGTTCACGAGCAAAAGTCTTAAACCTGGAAATTTCTCAACACTGTTGCAATGGAGTCAATAGGATAATTTGTCTGCGTTAAAAGTTCTTCAACTATGGGTCAGGAAATTATCAAAATTTTAAAATAGTTGTGTTAGTACTATGTGTTTTTGATAGTTGAAATAGAGTAGTACTGTGAGTCTTTTTCAATATATA
>JARDUL010235211.1:0-14943 GCA_030265205.1 Dirona pellucida
GCGAAAGTTTGTTTATGATGCATAGGCCTTACACCGAAAGGTACAAAAGGTAAATTGATCAAGAAAGAAAGAAAGATGTACACACACAGTGTTATATGACACTGCTGGTAGTGTTTCCTTCTGTTTTACAATCTGGGAACTCAGTGTTGATCTTGCGTTTTCACATATTATTTGGACTAATTTTGTCAGGTTTGATCAGTGGTAGAGCATGGTTGCTATTGTCAGTGAGGTGATGGGGACCATTGCACTCTCAGCAGTGGTTTTCTGTTCTCCTTTACCTGGCCCATTATGTTTCTATCAGTTTTAGTGATTGTTACTAATATGCAAGTGACCAGTCAACTGTTAAAGTGCTTGGTGACTTGCATTTTAGTATTTGACCAATTGTTATAGATGTGCTGTAGAATAAATGCCTAGTAGAGATGTAATGTATCATGAAAGGCTGGTCATGGATTTTGACAGGTTTGATTAAAGTCATACAGAGAAGTAAAGACTCTGGTTTTTGCATTACTGTAAAGTTGCACATTGCAAGAGCATATTTTAAAGATTTTGTTATGTTTAATGGTATTTCCTGCTTATGAAGACGTTGCCGTACATTGTCAAAAAGAACGTTTAACTGAAAATATAGGTATACGTAGACCTTTTTGTACATTGAATTTTATTTATTTATTTATTTATATTTTTTCCTCTTTTCCATGTACAGCTCATGACATAGAGAAAGTTCACGATGCATTTGTGATAGCTGTGGGAGATGAGGCCAAGCAAAGACTTGTCAAATTCACCTCTGGCCAAAACCTGAACCCTGTGGACATGACCAAAGTTTTCAACAAGGGTAGTAGCAGCAGCGTCAACGCCAACCCCAGCAACAGTCGTGGTGGGCGGAAGAACAAAAAGGGAGTGGAGGACGAGGAAGAGGAGGCCGTGACTCACCAGAATCCCATCTACGGTTCTGTTGCGATTTTGACAAACCAGACAGGTGGGTCCGATTATGAGAGAAGCACAAAAGAGATTTGTTTTGGTTGTTTTTCGTGATTAAATGTTGATGCGTTTGGTGAATTAGATCATCATCACTTTGTATAATGTATTTAAGAATTTTGATTCCTTATATTATATATAAGTTGAGCCTCAAAGGTTGATTTAATATGTGTTAGGAAAAAGGAGGAAGTATTGGCACCATTGTGTTGTGTTTATTTGTTCCATTATTTATTTATTTTGATTCAAAATCCACAATCGTTCATTGTTAATTTTTATGCCTCAAGTAAATGATACATCACACACATAATGTATATTCTAGATTGTAACTTTTTTGGGTCTGATTTTTTTCCATCTGAATAGAATCTAGTGCCATGCCTGGAGAGCAAAAGAAGAAAAGTAATTCTTCCAAAGAAGACGTCTCAAGACATGAAGATGGGGAAGAGTGGAACGAGATGGAGAGGTTGGATCAGAATGGAGACAAGTCCAAAGGTTAGTTCTTTTAATTTACTGACATTCTAGGGGAATCCTTAAAGAAGATGTTTGGAAGGTTCTTTCTTGTAAAGAATCATCAAAGTTGAATTGAATTTGATTTATATGGTAATGCATAAAACACTTAGCAGGGAATCAAACTGGCTGCCTCTGTTGAGGCTCAATCTTTTGCCCCTGTTGCTACTTTGCCACCATCCAGTAGTTGAATTTACAGTGTTACCAGCTCATTTATGTAGTGATTGCTTTTTAACATGCATATAGGGGTCTTTTTTTAAATACTTAAAGATTTGTTAGTGTCAGGGGGTCGGGTAGTGTCCATTTGATTTTAACTTCCAGCTAGATAGCAAGGATGTAAATCTTTAAGATTTTTTCCCTTGTTTCAAATTTTTAACGTATTTAAGATAAAATAAAATCTGAAAGATTTGCATTCTTGTCTCTACACACGCATTGCATTTGGTTTCCCTCCATTTCGTTTCCGGCAACACTGATGTTAAATTGCCTTTACTTTGCACTTTTCGTGCCCATTTCCCACCAGTCGTTTTTTGTCCACAATATCTACGTCACCTCTGTAGGCTCAAATGCTCAATGGTTTTTGTTATCCTTCCACTGTTTTGTACTATTGATCTTTCATTTACACCCATGATGGACATGTATTGAGTTACTTATTATTTTGTTTGTGTTTTTTTTCCTCAGGGAAATGGAAAATGAAAACCAATGGCAATCACAACACTCCAGTGATTCAGGATTACCTCTCCAATGGTTCATCCAGTGACAACAACCGCTACAGCAATGGACAGATTAGCAGTTACTCACACAACTATGAAAACGCTTACGATTACAAACAAAGTGAAGACAGTGCTCACCGCGAAATGGCCATCGACTGCCCAGACGATTTTGTTGGTTACGTCAAATCTCCACCGCGTTACCCGCCTCATCTTGCCGGCAAGCCTCGAACCAACCACCCACACTCCCCATCCAAATCCCACCATAAGGACACCAAAGGGGACACTTCCCGATCCCAGTCTTCCCTCAATTCCACCAGCAGTGGCTCCAAACCCTCCAATTTCCAACCCACACAGGAAGAGTTGCAGAGACTCCATCGACATCAGGAAGACCTCAAAGTGAGTCCCACGTTGAGTGAAACCTCATCCCTATTTAACTTTCCTCCACACTTTCTCTTACTTTTAACACAAAAAGCCTTATGTACAGGCCAGAGTTTTAAAAGTCTAATGATTTGTTATGTTGTGAACACAATTTATTTAAGACTGCTTTAAATTTTAAGGGTGCGAAGCATGTGTTTTCCAACTGTTATCTTTATGTTATTAAAATGTATGTCTCATATTCGTGAAGGATTTTAACTTTATTAATTGTATTATGTGACTTTCAGAAAAGGAGAGAAGAAGAAAACAGGCTCCAAGCGGAAGAGAATTTCTTGAGGGAATCATTACGGGGATCTAAGAAACTCCACGCTTTAGAGAAGAACAGGAGGGAAGCCCCTGCTCTGCCGGTTGGATTTGACAACACTGCATTTAATGACGAGGGTGACTATGATGACGAGGAAGATGATGCCATTGATAGCAAACTGAAAAAACGAAGAAGCAGAAGACGTCCCTCAGATGGAAGGGAGGATGAAAGATACTTGAAAAAGAACATTGGTAATAGTTGTTTGATATCTCATTTCAATATCAAGTTTTTCCTTTAGAATGTGTATTTAACATAACACAAGAAAGGCACTTAAGTGGATTTTTTATTAAGTTTGTCTTGTGTACTGTACTGTTTATTCTCTTCTTAATAGCTAAATGACCATTCAAACAAATTTTTGTCAACCTGTTGAAAACAGTAATTCTCGGGATACAATCAAAAAATCCTTTTTAAAAAAGAATTTAGGGTTTACCTAATCATCATTTTCAACTTTTTCAGTGATGGATGATGTACTTGCCAGCTTACAGCACATGAGATCAAAACTAACGAGCCCAGACGACCAAAAATATCTGTCATTGCTTAAACAAATGTTCACGAATGATCAATTTCAAAGTGCAGTCCATCAACATAATAAGGTGAGGGATGGAAATTTATTTTTCAATTTCTGAATGTTGGATCCGGTAGTGTAAGAGTTGTGACAAAGGAATTTGAGCAGTATTTGTAGAAAGCTTGAATGAAGAAAAATATAAGCATCAAATCCACAATGTGAATGAATTTAAGCCTTGAAAATATGCTGCTGATATTTGTGGTAGTTTAATTTCACTTGATATGTTAGGATGATTTTTAGCTTTTAAGTGAATATTATACTTTTTAATTTATTTAATGATTACTTTTTTATTTCTTTGTTTTTGTATGTCGGCTGAAATCATTCAATTCACATTTTATTTATTTATTTAATTGCCACTAGCCTTTTGAGATATTATTTCCCTTTATGATTCCGTTTTCCTGTTCTATTAAATTGTATTTTTTTTGTTTTATCATGTTTCCTGTTTCCTTCCTGATATTCTTTGTAATTTGAATAACATGGAAACCCATAACTGTCCAAGAGATTTTTAAAAAGTGGCTGGTTAGAGACACGCTATCTTAATGGTTCCCACAACTGTACTTGTATTCTAAGTATGAAATTTAAAAACAATTGGTATTTGAGACGTTTTCTCATTTTCATTACCGAATCTATATCATCAGTGAATTATGATACATAACCTAATTACAAAACCTGTAGGAGCAGTATGGCTTTGATTAGGAATTTTTATCACGATTTTCAGTAATCAGTTGTTATATTTTGTCCTCAGATGGTGGAAATTTCTTGTAGTTCTCCTCCTAAACGACCTGATAGCGAGTATGCGGGAGAGCTGACTTCAGAACTATGTTACCAAGCTGCCCATGCACGCCACAACCCACAAGCTCAGGAACTCCTCGCCTTGCTCACTGAGCCAAAAATGAAGGTTAGATGAACATAACAAGATATGTGCAGAAAAGGAGAATTTTGTACAATTTTAATCACATTTATCGATAGATTAATGTCGTTTATCATATCTTATGATATATCCATGATGTCTTTAAATTATCAGAGTGATATTTAATCGTCACGATTTGTCTGAAAATATGTTACCATGTCATCTTTGACGTAGGTTCTCCATCCCGATTTAGAGTTATTTAAATGTTTGACCCTTTTAAAACACACGTCACAAATAATACTCTTGAGATTATTGAATATATACACATCAAAGAGCTATATTTAACTCTACAAGTTTTACCCGTTCTTTCACCCTCAGAATCTTTTGGATGCCCATGATGCCGTGGCCCAACAGACTTTACAACCTGCTGATAACCTTGACCTACACCCTGATGCCCTGGATTTCCCACTGATGCAGTATGGGGAAGACAGTGTGAAAATCATTCACCTAGAGAAGACCAACGAACATCTGGTTGGTGTAGACACTTTTATTTATTGATATGTTTAAGAAATAGAAGACAAATTGCATTAGAGAAAATGTGGCTGTCTCTTGATTTTCATGGAAATCTTAAAGAACTCACTTATTTCATCTAGCTCTGTATATTCTTTTTTAACATTGACTTTCGGCTTTTCTGTTTTTACAGAGGGAGATAGATTTGTAAATTAAGCGTGTTGTAGAAAAACGGAAAATATTGGATTTCATGGCTTGTGTTTTCCTTTCAGGGAGCAACTGTGAAAAATGAAGGTGATTCAGTTATTATTGCAAGAATAGTGAAGGGCGGTGCTGCTGAAAAGAGTGGTGAGTGTCTATTTGTCATATTCTTATTCATGATCCATGCTTTCATTTTTATGAACTAAGTGATTGATTCTTCATTTTTAACCTTGAAATTGGTTTTTATTTCAGAAATATTAATAATTAATAAAAAGAAGAACTAAGTTGATACAGTTCCATTGCCCAAAGAGTAGATGCTTGTATCAAGCTACAGTAATGTGAAGAATAATTCATTCATTTCAAATTCTGAGATGAATATTCTATGTATCAGGCTGTGTTGTTAATGTTTGTGTGAACTTCATCTTACAGGTCTGTTACATGAAGGAGATGAGATTTTGGATGTGAATGGTATTGGCATGCGAGGTAGAAACATCAATGAAGTGTCTGAGATGTTGGTAAGTGTCTTTAAGTTTGGGTTTTGTTTTGTACTTGATATTTATTATTTGTTGTTTTTTTAGGTGTCATACTGACGACTAGATCATATGGATCAAGTTACTATTAGATTAAGGAATCTGCTTGTTGATATTTCAGCTTTAAGAAATCAGATTGATACAAATTTATGCTATGGATGTGTCAAACAAATTCACAATTCCTTTTATCGAGGCTGTTAACATTTTTGACTTTTCTTATTGTATGTCCTCAGGCTAACATGAATGGAACCATCTCATTTATGATCATTCCTAGTCATATGACCACACCAGGAAACATGCCCAGTTCAAACAATGTTGTAAGTTTCACCTATCTACGTTTCCGTCCTAGAATTTCGTCACTCTGTTGAACAGGGTCACAACGTTGTTGGTGTTCAAAGTGTCATGGCCTGGGTAAATTTCCCTACCTTTGTGGAATTACCATGCCAGATTTGTATCTTTTGATTGTGAACACTTTCAATACTTATATTTCTATATTTCTAAAATGTGGCTCATGATGTTTATCATTTTATGTTTATATGTCCCTGTTCTAACTCGATTTAAAAGTTTCAAGAAAATATATCCTTTTGTTGAATTTACATTATATTTATGTTATAATTATATTAATTAATTATTGATAAAAAAAATTCACTTCACATCAGATGGATCTACGTGCCTTGTTTTCCTATGATCCGGAAGATGATGAGTATATTCCGTGCAAAGAGCTGGGTATCAGCTTCCTGCGAGGGGACATTCTTCACGCCATAGCATTGGACGACCCCAACTGGTGGCAGGCTTTCAGGGAGGGGGAGGAAGAGGAAGCCCTTGCTGGCTTGATTCCAAGCAAAGCTTTCCAAGAGCAGTAAGTTTTATGCATTAAGTGGATTTGAAGTGTTGCTGTTTGAATCATGGGTTTGCCACAATAACACATTCTTGACCATGACTTGAAATTTAATTACAGGCAAACGATTCTGGATGATGCCAATTAGTCCTAGTCCATATGGTTTCTAATCCCTCTAATAATATTTTGGGTGGGTGCGAACTTAAATCTTGAGAAAATGGAAGATGAAAACCTCTGTGCAATATCAATCCATAGAAGCGATTTGATAAAAACTGTGTTGGCATCAAATCTGATGCCAGCTGTGGCCTACAGAAGAATGTTGTGTGCAATAACAATATAGATTTGAATTTCACCATCTTGCCGCTATGACTTAAGTAAAGAGATGTGACCTTGATTATCAAATCGTTTGCTTCTGTTTGTTTGTGCATTTTTAATTAGGGGATTGGGGTTTGTGGGTACCATTGGAGCTGTTCAGAGCTGAACAATGAACAAATGTGTGGAGTAATTTTGTATTGTTGAAGATGTTAGATAAATAAACATTGAAGTGTTTTTGCTTATAATTATAAGATTTATTAACAGAGTGTGTTCTAAATTGATGGTTAATGATGTGGAGAATATATTATAGTAATTCTAAACAGGAGAGAGATGTGGGATATAGTGGCATTTTAACAATGATGACTGGATAAGCTTTTGTACAAATTTAAGGTGTTTATGAACATTCCTCAATGCATAACGGAACTTAAGTTTGAAGTGGGAAAAATCAGGCCATGAATTCCTTGCTCTGCTATTTAATGTGTTTTTAATTATTGTAATTTCTTTCTTAAAGGCGTGAGAAGATGAAAACAGATTTGGAAAATAAGGAAAACAAGAGAAAAGGCAAAGCATGTGCATGTGGAAAGAAGGAAAAGAAAAAGAGGAAAAAGAAAAGATCACTGTACAATGGGCAAACAGAAGGTAGACATCCGGAACGTTTCATTTTATTTATTCTCAGTGACATCTTGTTTTTGTATTTAGTTGATTGTTTTGCAATAGTTTTTAAATGTATTAGGTGTTTTGGTCTAATTTTTGTTTTCATGGTGGGTTATTATGTTTTGTTTTTGATATAGGTCAATATACTTTCTTGGTGGCATGCGTCAGATAATTCTTTGTTTTATTAATGATCTAATTTATTATTACCTTACAGATGCTGAAGAAGAGGTGTTGACATTTGAGGAGATTAGCCGATACTATCCACAACCCAACAGAAAACGACCCATAGTTTTAATTGGTCCATCAAATGTGGGAAGACAAGAATTGCAGCAGCGTCTATTGGATTCTGATCCAGATCGGTTTGGTGCACCCATTCCTCGTGAGTTGTCTTAATTTCTTGCCTAAAACATGAATTTGCTTCTTTAGCCATTGTGTATATCGTGATTTAACATTTGGAGTGAAATATGCATCATGATAAGTCTTTATCATTGTTGTCCAAATAATTTTGTGTTTTGCCATGCCCCTAGTGATTGTCTTAAAAACATGTTTACGTTTGCCAACTCTGCAACTGTTTATAAAAATATTGAAGCTTTCATGCGATCAAATGGCTATAGCTATTATTTTCGTCAAGTACAAAAAAGCCAAAACAGGTGCATATTGACTCAAACAAATTTTGTCATGGTTTAGTTTTGAGCCTCAGGATTATTTGTTTTCTGTTTTAAGCTCAATGGTTTAAGATATGATGAAATAGAAAACACTTCTCAATAACTATAATGTTAACGACCGAAATAGGATTAATAAGAAATTGATAAGATGTTATGTTAGCTATTTACTTCTTTGACTTACTGAGGCAGTGCTTTATAACATTGTCTTTCAAAATTTGACAGACACGACACGGGCTAGGAAACCAGTTGAAGTAGAAGGGAGTACTTACCATTACATATCAAGGGACAACTTCCAGGTGATGTTAGCCCAAACACGCTTCTTGGAATTTGGTGAACTGCAGAAGAATTATTATGGAACGTCGGTGGAAGCTGTGAGGGCAGTGGTAGCACAGGGCAAAGTTTGCCTGTTAAAATTGCAACCTCAGGTAAGAGTGATCAGACAATTTTATATTGTATCTTTAAAAACAATAGTTATTCACCTCTTGCTTAGGTTTAAGTAATGATGGCGATAGTCACAGGTGAGCAAGTGTTACTTGTATGTGGTGTTTATCAGGGGAAAATATCTCAGGAGTAATTGCCGTTAAAACAACTGGTGTCTTCCTGTATTTTTGGAACATCAGTTTTGTTACTAGTTGAGGTATCTGCTAAATGAATGAGATATTGAATATTTTCTAATCTCTATACCTTGCTTTATGTAATAATGTTAATTTAAAAAGTGGTGTTTTTTTGTATTTTTTACAATTTTGTCAAATCTTCCTTTTCAGTCATTGAAAGTGATTCGAGCCTCAGATCTGAAACCATACATTGTATTTGTGTGTCCACCCAACTTGGAGAAATTGAGACAGTTGCAAGAACAGTTGGATAAATTCAGTCCTGAGGTAATTTGAGAACAGCTTATTGGTGGGCACTATTGCATTTTTATTTTTCGGAGAGAGGGATTAATATATAGGTATACAAAATCGGGATAAATGATCTCACATGGTGTAATTTGAGCAGATTTGGTAAAAGTTGCTAATATTTCTTTGGGTAAAGAGGTGGGGTTTTTTTTAGTCGGCTGTATGTGTATGATAATTTATTCTGTGTATGCATCAGTTTCAAATGCAGAAAAATGAGAAAATCATTTGTTTTCATCTTGACAGATGGATTGTTTAAGATGTTTTAGATATTTAAAACTTTCTGGAAACATGGTGAGAATCTAGCTCATTCTATGAAATAATGTTGGCTTTCATTGAACCAAGGGTTGGTTTTTTGGGGGGTTTTTTTTGTAAGATCTTGTTTTCTTTCAGTTGTGGGAAAGGCTTTGAATTTTATTTGAAGATGGTTGGAAATGTTTACACACTGTTTGAACAAAGTTTGTTTGGTTTTGTGTATATGTGTGTGTGTGGATGTTGACTTCAGGTTCAAGATAACATTTTAGACCTATTTTATTAAAAACCTGTAATTTAACATTTTATTTATTATATTACAGGGAGAACAAGAGAGCTCAGAAAGAACAGTCCTAACAGTAAGTTGTGATTTGTTTTATCCAGATAGTTTATATATAATTATATGAATGTATATATGTATAGAAAATGAAGCGCAAGTAGGTGGGGTGAGGACATGGAATTCGCCATTATGTTTTCTGGACCTGAAAAGCCTGGAAGGGGAAGAATGTAATTTAGCAAGAGCTCGTCAGGGCGGATACTATTTTAATATTTTCTCAGACATTTTTATGTAGTTTCAGATCTACCCAACATTAAAGATAATAATGCAATATATGAAATTTATCTTAGCTCATTTATTTCACACATTGCAATTTGTTAAAACAGTAACAGCATGGACTTTTTGTGTATTAAAAAAAAATTTTGTTTTGTTTTCTAATGTAGAACGAGCAAATGAAAGAGATCATTGACTGTGCCAGGGACATGGAAGACCAGTTTGGCCACTTATTCGACTTTGCCCTGGTCAACAGTGATTTCGACCGCACCTACACAGAGCTCTTGGATGAAATAAACCGGATAGAGATGGAACCTCAGTGGGTGCCTGCATCGTGGGTTGATAGCTTGTAAGACGGAGAAGGATGGAATTTACGTTTCAAGTGATCGATTTCATTTGGAAGTATCAGGTTGTGAACTTAACATTTTTACCTGCGGTTGTGATGTGGTTCTGGTTTTGGAAATTCATCATTGTGATCTTTGATTTGGAATTACCATTTCTTGTGAGTTGTAAGATGGGTCGATCAGCTGAGTTGTGACGTATTCTTTACTAGAATTGATGGATTGTAAAGCAAGTTTTAGACAGACAGTTCGCTACCCAAAGCATCAGAAGACATTTATCACCCTTTTTTTCTCGTGGTCACATTTGAAAGCTTCAACCTTTGGATTAGGAAGAAGTTGATATATCAACAATTGTTTGATGAGCATTGAAATCGTATCATTTTATAATTTTTTATGTAGTAAGTGGCATCTTCTATTGGACTGTTGTTAACACAACAGATTGCACAGATGGTCATTTTCATTTTTTCTATTGCAGTGTTTGGAAAATGGCCTATAAATTAGTATAAATGAGTGGAATTTTTATCAGATTAACTACGTTTTTTCCACTGGTAAAAATTGTATCAAATAAAAGGAAATTAGATTTGACCAGAAAGCCTTAAAGAAAAAACAAATGAGAAACTAGAATATATTTCTTTCACTCTTATATCAGGAAATATCTGCAATAGAAAATTGAAGATGATTATTTACGGAATCCCCCACATGAACAAGAGGTACTGGTTACACTGCTAAGGATATAATATTGACCTTATAAATATGAAAAGACAACACATTACAAATGAAGTCTCTTTTTTAATTATTATTATGAACCCATTTTTGGGGGGCTTTTTTTTAAAAGAGCTAGATAGAATAAGTATGCAGTGTGGACCCTTTATACATTGTCAAATGATAACAAAGCGAAAAGTGTATTTCACGCCAACCAAGGGATATAGTTCAGCTTGATTTGTTGCATATCCTGTCATAGCCTGCTTTGTATATGATAATACACTGTCCACAGGTTGCCAAAATTTATCTTCTACAACTGCAAGGGGGTTTGGGGTGGATGTCACTGTTTGGAACCAATGGCCTTAAAAATAGCCCTACACTAAAGGGTGTGAAAACTTAAAGCTTTAACCTGTTGTTAACTTGGAGGGCGCCCCTTTTACTACTATGGTTGCTCCAACACAAATATTTTGATTTTATATTTTACAATGATTTGATTCTGTCATCTAATGATTATTAGATCTTTTGGTATTATATAGGCTGATAAAAATGACACAGAGAGAACAAATATATTGCAAGAATTCTTTAGACCCTCAAATTATATACCCTTGTTATATATGTGGTAAACATGACTTGAAACAAATGATATGGCTTCAAGCAATGTTACAGAGAATTATTGATTATTGTAAAAGTTGAAATATATATTTCTTTCAGTTTATGTACATTCCAAAAAGACTGTGTTGAAGCTCTGGGCTTACCTTTTATATACTCTTGTACAAATGTGAAGTGTACTATGATCAAGTTCTCTTATATCCCTGTCACAAATATGTAAACAAAACAAAGCAAACAATATTATAAATTTATAGGATATTGTACACCATGTAGGAGCATGAAAGTACAATGACGTAAATGTAAGCCACTGGAAAATAAAATAAATGCAGGTGCAGGCCACCAGTTACAGTGTATTTAAGAATTGCTTCTACTACACTTATTTAATTTATAAAGTTCATTAAGCTTACTGGACAATCTACTTATTATTTACTCAAAAACCTCTTAAACTAAATGCTCATAAGGGGTTGGCTTGGGTTGGGGTTTTTTTTCGTCTCATAAAAAAGTACATTCATCCGAACACTGATTTGAATTTGACCATAGATTCTGTTGTTTTGGGGTTTGTTTTTTAACTTTGATTCTCTACCGTAATCTTTTATTTTAAAATCATTATCAGTAACATATGATACCTTTTAGTAGCAGACTCTCTTCTTTAAAGACAATGTTAAGTTATTGAATGCTTTTAGGCTTTTACTCAGTGACAATCTTTTCTACTCATTGCGACAGAATTATATGAATATATACATATCATATGCACACTTGAGTATCAAAGTACCAAGAAGCACAGTCAACGACTGCACTTAGTAACCTTTTAAAAGGAAGCATGCTTGTCCTTAATTTTGTGATAGATCTGAACGACTGTTTAGACAACTTGACTTGTAGCGAAATGAGAAAATATTATAAACTTGATTTTACTCATCCTGTTTTATCGCCTGGCAAGTTGCGATAAGGTTAACGATAGTAAGTTGATGTTTTTTTCTTCATCCTTTAACATAATTTTGGCTGTATCGGACTAGAATATTATGTTATAAGGGTCCCCTTTTTTCCCTCAATCAACAAAAAAGAGCTGTTGAATTATTCATGAGACTGCATGAGTCTTGTACATACATTTTCTTGAAATATCGATCATTCCACCCATATTTAATCACATATCTTGACTTTTAAGTATGTATAAGACTTCAGTATGTTTTAGGATCACTCTCTCAGTCTCAGGTTGTCCATTAAATTTCAGTATATTATTCTTATTTTAAAAAGTGAATTTAAACAGTTCAAAATAATAAAACTATCCTGACAAGACATTGTTGACTTCTGGTTTTAAATTTGGAGATTTTGTCACAGTGAGGGGTGAATTTAAAACCACCCTTTAAAATACTAAGAATAACTTTAAAAAGGCAATAAAAAGTCAGCATCCCTATTCTTATTTTCTTAATGCTTTCATGATTAATTTAATCTTAAGAATTGTTTTTTAGAAATCATTCATCTGGTTTAAATTTTGTTCAACAAATATATCATAATTTCCTTTTTCAGACACCTCTGATCAAACTTTTCTTTATATGTAACAATGCTAAATTATTTATATGATTATAAGTTATTAAGTTTAAACCTTCATACGTTGAGGCACGGGTAATGAGTGTTTTAGTTTTGTATGCACACTGTATCTTATGATATGGTGATACTCTAGGCTTTCTAGTAAGTGAATGACAAATATCACACCAAAATTAACGGCATTCTTTCTTTAATGTATAATTTTATACATAGATGGCTGGATATTATTTCATAATGGTTGTTTGTGAATTCATTTTGGAAAGTGGATCCAGTTTGAATTTTTTACAAATTTGGTTGCCTTCAAGTTTAGAAACTAGCCTGTTGTTATTCGTCATTGTCCAATAAGAGCATGTGAGCAAGTCTTCATTATGTGCGCATGACATGTCATACTTGGATTCATATATAAGAATAATATAAAATCTACAATGTCAGCTTCAGAGATATAAAAAAGCCTGGCAACTGATTATCGGAAAATCAAACATATAATCACATAAATTTGCAAAATCTGAAAAGTCTTTTTAGATCTTGCATTACAATTACACCACTCCCTTTAAAAGTTAATTTACTTTGTTCCCAAATTGCTTTTTGTATTTTGTACAAACATTTGTAACTGGTGGCAATATTTTTGTTTTCTAAATTGTATATATTTAAATGTTCTCTATTACTATTATATGAAAATAATAACATTGTTATTGGGGGGGGGGGGGGGGGGGGGGGGGGAAGGGAAAGAAGGTATTCCCTTTTTCTCATAGATATTACTTTGTCATTTTGGGTTGTATTTTTTTTTTTATCTCGCATAAAATATTTCATGGGTTTGTGGGACCCTCCAATGAACGTCTTCCAAATAATTTTGAAAATCAACACCTTGTATGACCTGTGACACGGAGATATGCAATATATTTTTTATTTTTTTTACTAAGACACTACGCACCTATAGTCGATTCCAACCAATGTGTACCAAGCTCTCACCAATGGCTTAATTTCCCTGGGAATTAATTGGCATCATGTTTCTGAAACATTAAAAAAATATATTTTTAAAAAAATAAAAAATAATAATAATAATTATAAAAAAAGTTATTGTGTTTTAGTTATTAAACAGAATCATTGAGGTGAATATAAAATTTAAAGTTAAGTAAAAACCTACTTCAAAAAAAGCAACTCATCAATCATTTGTTTGTAACTGTTATCAGATTAAAGAAGAATAACACCACTGTGACAATATATTCTTTACAGTGTATCAAATACTTGTTTGTAATTCTTGGTTGATTATGAAAAATAAACCTTTTTTCCACAAAAGGGATACTGTATTTTTCTGTACTTCCTGTTTTTCCCAATAAACTAAAAATAATTTTAGGCCAACATTGAATATATACATTTGAAAACTTGAAAAAATTCAAACCATTGATGAAAAGCTTTCATCTTGGTTGGAACAGACTGTAGAATAGGTGAACATCAAAAATTGTTATAAAAAGACTTTCATAAATTAGATATTGATGATGTGCATGATTAGATGTTATATATAAAATATTCACAGCAGACGCAAACAAAAGAATAGGAAGGATATTGTCTGGAAAGTGTATCTATCTATAGGCGAATAACTATTTACATGGTTGTTTTATGTATACATCATTCTGATTATATATTATATATTATATTATACGATACATTGTAACTGGATATGAGAAATGTTTGTACATACGTATACCGTTATGAAAATGTTTTTATCTATGTTTGATAAAGAAAAAAGTCCATAACCACACAGCATATCAAATCCATTTATCATATTCTAATAATAAGACTGAAAAAATAAATAATGAATTGTAGCAAATTCCTCTTTGTTCCTCTTTACTTTGTGGGATTTTTTGTTTTTAGTTGGTTTGTTTGTTGGTTTTGGGTGGTTTTTTTTGTTTTGTATTTTTAATTTTTTGTTTGTTTGTTTGTTTGTTTGTGTGTGTGTGTGGGGGGGGGGGGGGTCCTTTTCTTTCCATCTCTAAACCATGT
>JARDUL010235320.1:0-17043 GCA_030265205.1 Dirona pellucida
GAGAGAGAGAGAGAGATTATACCATATACAACACACTTTGAATGGACAACTTTATTTTGGAAAACAATCATCACATGGTTATGTCTGCAACAAGAGCTCTTCAACCTCAAGTGGCAGAAAAAAAGACAAATAATTTCTATAATAATTACTATTCATGACACTCTTCATCAATAATAACAACAATGATAATAATAACAATAATAATAATAGTAGTAGTAGTAATAATAATAATAATAATAATAACAATAATAATAGTAGTAGTAATAATAATAATAATAATAATAATAATAACAATAATAATAGTAGTAGTAGTAATAATAATAATAATAATAATGATGATGATGACAATGATATAGTAATAAGTTGTGGATGAAGACTCCTATGCAAACTGCTCCCCTCCATTGAAACAGACAGGCAATTCATCAAATAGAGAGGGCCCTGTGATACAAATCAAACACAGAAATACATCCAATCTCCTTTTTTATATTTACAAAGATGCAGTGCTAGAAAAAATATATATTCCTGGCACTGCCTTTCTTTCCTACTACTTCATAATAACAACAACAACAACAATAATAATAATAATAATAATAATAATTAATAATAATAATAATAATAGCAAGAAATATTTTTTTTATAAAATACCCCAAGAAAAACAAAAAAAAAACATGCAAAGAAAACCCCCACAAAATAAAACTGAAGCACCTTGACCTTGTCTCACTAGTTAGAAAATTATGGAAATGAAGTCCTGCCGAAGCTATGTTGGTCTGAGCGAAATTATGAAGTATGTTAATTACCTTCAACTGGTTGAGTGGTCAACCAACTGGCGTGTGTTGTCAACCAAATTAACATTCTCTATATTTTTTTCATTGATTATAAGTTTTTATCTTGGTTGATATTACTATACAAGTATAAATGAAGATTATAATCAAACTACGATAAATCAAAAGCTGTGATGATCAATACTACCGTATCTATTTGTATCTCTACTCACTAAACAAAGGCAACAATTTAATTCCTCACAAGTACAAGAATGGCATTATTATAAAGCGCTTATCCACGATCATAACCATACCCTACTAAGTACTTTACAATTTACAGTAGCACCTTTGCCACAGGGAAAGCAATGGAACACTTGACACTTCAATTATTATTAAGTTAATACACCACACGTGGCTTGACAGGCGCAAACACGATTTTTTTACTAAGACGCTGCTTACACTTACAACCTTACTTACCTGTCCCTGTCCGTTTCCTATGGCATTGAATAACTTTCCTACTATATCTACCTTCCATCCCTCAGCCATTGAACCTTGAACCTTGTCTAGCACCTTTCAATTAGCTTACTATCCCAACGCGTACCAAAACATAATCACTACCTCATTTTTGTAATCCCTTCACAAAACACATCTTACCCGACATGACACTCACAAATCATCTTCAATCACTTTATTCTAATATTATGGTAATATTTGGAGATACAGATAAGACAGAGAAAAAAAAGAAGTCTTATTATCTCATTTGAAATACAACATATCAAAGTTATTACTTTAAACATAAATTTATCATTATAATATAAATTATGCATTTTTGCATACTTCACATCTTTCGCACAAATTTCTTATCATATTTATCACAATATTAAAAAAATTAATCCATAAATTTATACAAAAGACATTCAGTAAACTTTATGTAACAAGAAATGGAAATGGAACCTAACATAGTAATGAATGGCAAGCAGAGCTCTGTGTGAAAGAAAAAAAGCTGTTTCAGTTTCATTCATCAGTTCAATCTTTCATCAAAGCCTTGACCGACAAGTAATTCCAACCCTCCTAAAATATTTGTCAAAATTGCACACCATCCACCATTCTGCAATTTGTGCTCAACACCATTCTGCAATTTGTGCACACCACCCTGCATTTTGTACACACCCTCAGATGTAGGGCCCCAGGGTGTGCCTGTTGTTAAGCTCCTGCCTTGATCCCACAAATAATAAAAAAAACAACACAAAATAGAGGAATAATTCTTATTGGATTTCTGAAAGTGAAAGGTCATCCTGTTTTGAGTAGAAATACAGCAACAAGCTCTAGGGATTTCCCAATGAATCATCATCCATGTTGTTCTATTAAATGTTAATAGACAAAGCTAAAAAAAATTAATTTATTAAAATTCATAATCTAAATCTAAAAGTTCTCCCCTACCTGATTCTGACTTGTACATGAAGTATTTAATTTTGGCTTCAAATAACAAATAATACAGAGCAACGGCATTGATCAAACATACCTAAGTTGAAATCACTGATATCCTGAAACTCAAAGAGCGTTGTCCAAAACCAATATAATTTCCTATAAATTCTGATGTATTCAATACTCATAAAAATAACATTATTCCTAAGTAATGTATTCAGGGGTTCTCTCGGACGGGCCAATCCAACTAAAATGTGATGAGCTGTAGGCCTACTAATTTTTTTAAAGCTTGGGAGGCAACTTAAGTTCGTACTAACACTATTTGGATGGTGTTTATGGACCCATTGCACTGACCTTCTATGCATTTCGTTTCTGGGCGGTACCCAATGATAAATCGCCACTACATTAGTGCAAGTCAGTGTACACTTCCCTCCAAGTACTATTTTTCATCTGGAATCAATAAAACAATGAGAATAATTGGAAATTATCTAATTAGTCGTTTCCAAAATCTGCATCGGGTCAGTTGGACATGGGCATAAATAATATATAAGTAATGAGAACAGCAAAAATATTCAAAAAACTCATTTCAGAATGGGCCTTTTGGATCTAAACATTTTCCAGTAGCTATATGTTGAAAAGACACAATTTAAACACTGACGGTAAAACTTAATGTTTTTTCAAGTGTATCCAACTCCTTTATGTTATCGTATATCAGACTTCACTGGAAACAACAAACATGAGGAATCAGAGAAGCAAACGAGGCACCAAAGTCGCCCAACTACAATGAGGAAGGCCATAAGTCATGTATGTAAGTCATATCTGTTATCAGGTCCAGAACTGAGAGCTATCTCAAATCCCTATTCAAATCTGTCGTCAATCATCAATACAAGCGGCCTGTGTAAGTTCTTTCGTATGGAAAGTAACGTGGTGAGGCTGCTGGAAGCCAGGTAAAAGGGAGTAAAAAAATAATTGTAGATATAACAAGCTTCTATGTATGAAAATGCACAGTAATTAATATTTCGGGTTTCCCCTTTATCAAAAAACATACAACGAAAATCAAAATAAAAAGTGAAAAATTTGGAACTGAAATCCATATTTTTTCACTTTGTTTTTATTTTCGTTATAAGTTTTTTTATAATGGGGAAACCTGTAACGTTGATTACTGTACATTGTCATACATAGAGGCTACAACTATTTTTTCGTTATGGAAGTATCAGTGCACCAGTGTAAAATGTACAATGACAACAGGAAAAGCCTGATCACGAATAATAAAGATATTTCAAAAAAATGTCTTTTAAAATTTCATATCCAGCCCCTTCTAGTACAGCAGCGGAGTGCAAGCGCTAGTTGTATGCAGAGACTTGATAAAATATCCAAGACAAGTAAGGGATCAACCTTCTGCATTTCAAAGCTGTCTACTATAACCTGGATAACTGGCAAAAACTCTCGTCAAACTTATTTTCAATCCTTCATTGCTAGTACCAATATGTGTACAAGTACAAGCAATGAAAAGTTCAAAATAAATTTGACAACAGAAGTGAACTGTTTCTGACTGAAAGCGAGACCATCTTAGAAATCATAAAATAAGATAACATAAGAGGGATCTTTTTTGTCCAATAAGTCTTATTTTCATGACTTCAACGTAAACAGCTGTTACGTTATACAACCTATCATTCTTACACCTATAATAATATCCCATTGATTAAGTCTAATAAGACTGCCTGCCCCATAGGGAAAATTAGTCAAACTGAAAAACCAAAAGGTGCACGACTGACGAAATGCCAATAGGAATTTACCAATCCAAATTCAAAGGCTGTTTAAGTTGAAATCAAAATTCCCTATATTTTTCTGCACCATAGCGGTGTACTTCCCAAGTAGTAAGGTCAAATTGAAGGGTAAAATAATTTAAATAACATATCCTAATGGAATAAAGCCTGTCGTTTGCTGGTGACTGGCAGTGACAAGATTGGGAATCAAACTAATTGGTCTTGTCTTTGATACTTAATGATAAACCAATGAATCATGGTGGAAACTCACTCGTCACAGGTCAAGATGACAATTCATCATTCTCTAAACTCTAAAGCTGAATGCCAATTCCTACTCTTTCTCAAATGGTATTCAAACTAAATAAATAAATGAGGAGTCTAGTCATGTACTTTACATCACAACATTTAAATTCTTTTAAAAAACAAAAAAGAACTACTACTCTCTAGCCCTGATGCAAGAAAATAAGCAAGCCAACAAACAGAACAGCAACAGGTACTGATTTGTATTACTATACATTTAATACAAAGAACAAAAAAAAATGAACTAAAAAAACAACAAACAAAAACAATTTTTAAAAAAAGCTCCTTCAAGAAAATGTTTTTCATGAAACATGGACCACATGACACAGTGAATAGTGTTTTGCTTCCCCGTGTTCTATTAACAGTTTTTAAAATGTGTGAGTGTATAAAAAAAATGGATCAACTTACATGAAATTTTATTGGTGAATAATAAATATAAATATAAAGCTCACTGCCCCCTCCCCCTTACTGTAAAAAAAACCCAAAACAAACACAATAAAATCAAATGAAGAGATGTAGAAAGTGTTTATTAATATAATTTGACTTTCTCATATAATTCAAATGGAACTCAATGTTCCGTCAGTAGCAAATCAATCTCACACAATAATAATAATAATAATAATAATAATAATAATAATAATAATAATAATAATAATAATAAAAATTAAAATTAAACAATGTCTTATTTTTGAATCGTGAAACTTCACATAACTTTCACAGTAATATAATAATATATATATGAACAGTGAGGGAACTCAGTCCATTTGGTTTTTATTCCTATGAAGATCTCCATCCACACACATTCCTATCCAAAACAAACAACATATTTTCAAATACCAAATAGTTATAAAACACTTCCTCCAACACATACACACATTCACGCAAACACACCCTTTTTTCTGTACATTGATTTATACAAAGTGGTGTAGTTCTATGAAATCACAAACATTCTGTCTTGATTCATTGGGTTCGACGATCTTTAAAAAAAATTTCAAAAATTTCAAATCAGACATCATCATCATTATTATGGTTGCAAAAGACCATAGTAGGTCCATGCTCATAATGAAAGGCATGGACGTTAGCAATAACATTGTACAAGTATCATTACATATAATTATTATATAAATAAATATATTAATACAGAAAAGACAAAAAACAAATTCATGTCCGGTAAACAATTTGAGGCCACATATTATTATCAGTACAAAACACTTAAATATATGGTGATGGGGGACAAAAGAAGAAAACAAATATTGACAAAGAAACTAATTACAATGTGAGAGCTGTTGATTTCATTCAATGAAACACAAGTACTCTTAAATCTTAAGAGTTTTGTGACATTTCTTTCCTTTAAATGAAAACGTAACAGACTACGAAACAACTTTTTTGTTGTTTTAGTAGTTGACTGGCACACCATCAGATAGCCTCAGCCTTCTATCTTCTTCTCACTCTTTCTCTACCACCACCACCACCATCATCATCATCGTCATCATCATCATCCAATCTATGTGCAAAACACAACATCAACAAGTATTCCATTAAAAGCACATATCTTTTTTTAATGCATCTCATACTTTTATAATACAGTTCATAAAGGAATTCCAACAAAATGAAAGACAGCAAAAGCAAAACGGCACGCTTTGAATAATGTCTCACTAAACAAATATTTCGGACAACAAGACCTCAGAAAACTTAACAACCATTTATTTTTTTTAAGTTTGAGATGGAAAACAAGCTTGTAGCATGGATCAAGCTACATTGATTGACAGTGAGTCATCACACACACGTTTCATTTTAATTTCAAATAAAATCCACAACCCCTAATCATCCCTGGATTGTTTCATTATTTCATTTCCTCCTCCTGGAAATAAGATTACCTGCATGGTTTGCAGACTAAATAAATGATGGCCATACAGCCAATAGGAATCAAAATCAAATAATTACAAGCAATTAATTATTGACAGGAAAATTTCTTTTTTTAAATGAAAGAGGTAGGGAGGGGGAGGGGGGGAGGAGGAGGAAATCAATATCAGAACCATGAATCAAAGTGTAAGTACAATGTAGTAGGTAAATATATATATATATATATATATATATATGTATGTATGTATGTATGTATGTGACCTGCTTTCCCTAATCAAGTATTTATCAACAAGTCTCTCAAAGACAATAGCAAGTAGTAGTAAGGATCTGCAGTCATTTTATATCCGTTTTTGGTTCCCCTTGGGCATTACATAGATGCGATTCAGTGCTCACTTCCCATTAAGTGAGAGATTATATGTCATCTGTACGGTACACCAATACCAACAGGTCATACAAGGCCTTGTGGCCTACAGACCAGATGGACATCCCAGTTTCCGTAGCCTCAAGTGGATGAAGTGGACGAAAAGTCAATAAAAGACAAACTATATCTACCAAATAAGTGACATTGGATATCATGTTTGTAATATCACCTGCCATGTTTTAAAGGATTATTTCAAAGTCCATACTAATAACAATTCAAAGCCTTTTGAGTTCAATTTATACAAAACTTCTCAAATCACAAATATCTTGACCAAATCAACTCACACTTGCAATAAGTTGGTTATCAACTTTAAAGAAAATCAACCAAGCCTTCGATCCAAGATGTCGAAATTCTGACTTAATACCTAACGAGGGAAACCGGACCACAGGTTTTTATTCGTGTTTTAAAACACAAACAAAATTTTAAACCCAAATCAATTTAAAGATTGACAAAATAAAAAAGATAAATTACAAAAATCAATTTACCGAAAAGGACGTCTTTGCACACATCTCATTCCTTTTTTTAAACTGATTTAAAAATCAATTCTAACTAATGATTCAAAAAGGTTGAAAAAGATGAAAAGGAAAGCATGAGATCGTAATTGATAGCTGATTCAACTTCCCATTCATTCTGTCTCTGCGTCGACCAGACTCGGCATCAAGTCAAAACATCCCAAACATTTCCACCCCACGCAGCAAACTGATTTTTTTGTGTCAATAATTTGCCGTCGTTTGCAACTACAATTATTCCAAATAGTAAAAATATGACATCTCCAATGTGACATCTCCTACCACATGAATAGGCCCGTCCAGGAATGCCAACGATGGGCTGAGACTTAACTCACAAGTGGTCCCAGACAAAGTAAAATAAATTATATAAAAATCGATCACGCCTTTGCAGTGAAACCAGCATCTGAAATTTACAAGGCTGTAAAAGAAATAAAGATTTGTATGCAATTTTTTAAATAAAAAATCAATAAATTATATAAACAAAACAAACCCCACAATCCTCCTGCCCTCCAGGAATAACATCTTTCAGAAAGACATCGCTATCTCCCTGTACCACGGATTCTATATCTACACAGCTCCATCATTCAAACATAACCGACAAGTTCAAATTTTTTCCCTTTTTTTTCTCTTTTGATGAATGAATATAAAAAGATGGGTGGTTCTGTTTTCTACTTTGACTAAAATAGCATATCTTACTAATTTTCACCTTTTCTTTTCTTCTTATTTTTATGAATTTTTATTTTTTAACAATCGTCTCCATTATGATAATATTAATATTATACAAGATTTAGGGTAATAAATTCAAGCACTCACTAAATACCACAGCTTGGTATATATACATAATAATCATAGAGTTTTACCAATACTAGTAAAATGAATACTATGTTGCCTACATATAATTTGCCCCCCATTAACTAATGATAAAGTTGGAATTCAAAGAATATGATGAATGAGCTGTATGCAGACACTGTTTCCTTATTATGTAATAGTATAAGTTGCTGCTGTTGTTGTTCCTTCAGATTTGTTTTTAAATGAAGACTCACTACCCGTACCAGAAAACAGACTCTTGTTTATTTCGTTTGATTTTTAGACCATCCTCCTCCTCCTCCTTGGAAATTCTGCTCTCCTGTCTCCTCGTTGTCCCCTCCCTGGTTGAGGACATGTGAGGGGGAGGAGGTGGGTGAGGGTGTTGGGGTTTGGATGGGGGCCTTCCGCTGGTGCTTGCCCTTGAACCGAAGGGGGCTCGGCTGATTGGAGTTGGAGGGCACGTTTTGGACAGAGGAGGTCGGTGGGGACACGCTACCCGAGGGGACAATTGTCGTCTGCTGCTGGGGCACTGATTGTGACTTGTGGGGTACGGGTTGGGTTACCACAGACGTGGTGGCAGGAGTGTTGGTGTTCTGTGGCGGTGACGTCGCCGTTGTAACAACTATTGGGATAGACGATGATGTTGACGCAGGTGCAGACGTATGCTGTTGTTGCTGCTGCTGCTGCTGCTGTTGTTGCATCTGCTGTTGCTGATGGGCAGACTGTGGAATTGATTGCTCAATGTGTGAGGGAGGCACAGTCTGATATGTGGGGGCTCCATCTTCAGCTGGATGGTGTTCTTGATCTTCAACTATCTCCGTCTCTTCTTGCTCCTATAAAAGAAAATTAAAATCAATACAAATGGTTAATCTAAAAATATAAATAAATTCTAGAATACAGAATGGGGTTGATAATACGTCGTTAAATACGACTGCAACAAATTAAAAACAAATTCATATCTGTTTCTGACTAGAAAGATGGTCAATACTTGACTCAAATTGAATGTGATAATGCAAATTAATAGATCCAAGGATAAATATGTACCCACCTATTTGATATCTCCAGACCCCTTTGTTAAAATGAATTGTCATTTCATAATTACAATCAAGGAGAAGACATTCAAATTAAAACCAATACAATGGTTCTGTCCTACATTAAAATGCATGAAAATGTGCAATGGGACAGTGTGTGCTAATCTGTCCCTGCAAATGTATATATTTATAAATGCATGTTGAAAATAATATTAACAGGCATTATGTCTTCTAAATCTGGAGAGTGGCCTTCTGCCTGTCTTCATAATTTTCCAAAAATAATCAAATAAAAAATGCATGTCACATAGATTACTTTGATAAATATTTGGCAAGACTAAAGCCAAGACATGAGTAAAAGCAGTACATAAAGAATGCAGAATAGAAGGAAAAAGAGGGGGAGAATAAGGAAGAGGAAAAGTTGACAGGTAAGGCAGAGAGGCTCAAAAAAGAAAGAGGAAGGTAGTAAAGTAAAGAAGAGAATTATATGAAAGCCCTCCACAGCTACTTACATCATCAGGGCAGAGTTCAAAAGCTCTTGCCAGAGTCATTCTAGCGCTCTGTGACCTTTCCAGAAAGTACCTAAGAAGACAAGATAGAGAGGTTAAAATATGGTTTGTAGGCAAACCCTTCACGTCAAGGCTAGTTTTGACATGAACTTAAAAATTGTCAACATTATGAATTCAGTACTCATTGAGCAACTTTAGCCATCTACTTCATTTAAATGCTGCATCACTTTCTGAGAACCTCTTTAGTGTTTGAAATCTAAAAAAATAAATATCATCATTCAGACAGTTTTTATTACGGATTTCAACAGTTGGGTCAATACATAATCTCTTTAACAAGGTCTAAAACCAATATGTTAGGACTCTCAACTTGACCACCACCAAGTACCCCCCTTACCTAGGTGAATAGAATAATCCTATCCCATTATCAATCCTATACTTTTGAAAGGTCAGTGTACTCAACACGCTTATTTCATTCATTGAACTTGTCTCGCAGACCCCAGTACCACCTGTAGTCCTTTGAGGGCCATAGATTGGGGACCACCGTTACATGTCATGTTGAGCAAATGCAACGATTATCATACACTATTCACTATTGATCATTTAGTGTCAAAAAATTCACTCATCTACTTTCAAATTTTTTTTGTTTATCTCACAAATTAAAACTGGCTTGAATTGAAGTGTCCACAATGTTTGATAACTAACTTTCTTTCATTCAAAACTGTACTCTTAAGATGATTTCAAGTCCCATAAAACCGTACGGCCCATACAGTATAGAGCTTATCCCAGTTTCCGTGAAGTGAAGGGAAAAAGTAGTCAAAATTTGCCACCTTCTAGACAGGACTTTTGTCTATCGCAGATTACTTCTCCAGCTGGAAGCTGGTTCCTATATCTAAATCTAGGTTGAGCGAGGCAATCGAAGTAAAGCATCTTGCCAAAAAATAACAGAACAATGCCTCAAGCCAGATTTGGCACGGATTAGATGCAGTGTCTAACTTCTCAGCCACCTCACCTCCCTCAGATGCTGGTAGGCATAACATCATTTTCTTTCTTCTTTAAAAACATATATGCTAATACAGAGAAGAAAAAACCCAATAACAACAAAACCAAAACAAATGATGAACAAGTGTAAGGTAGAAACGCCTCACCCATTGCTGGTTTCATTGGATTGGGCCGGTGGGGACCAATTGTTGTAGGTCGTGTACTGTGCATTTCCAGGATAAGGACGCTGAGGGTAAGAAACGCAATAATATCAATAATAATAATAATACTAATCATCATCATCATTATGACATTTGACACAATACATAGTGCTTTTGGAACTTAATAATTTTATCGATTGTGCTTATTTCTTATAATATCCTTTGCTTTTTAAACTGTATTCCACCTAATAACATTATTTAGTATTTTAACTTTATTACCCATGCATTTAAAAAAAAATTGTAAAGTGCCACTGAGCCAGGTGAAATTTGAGCGCCATATCAATTTACATTTTACTATTTAAGGTAAATGTTACCCTGACACTAGCAGTATGAGAGTTAGTGACAGATGATGAATTTCAACTGAATATCAAACATTTCAGATATTGCAAATTGGACACCATCCTGTCATCCAACTCAACACAGAACAATGACCTGCCTAAGCTATGTTGACATGAATGAAAATATAGAGAAATATAATGCAACTCACCCTCTCCATTTCCTCATTCAGCCATTCAATGGCCCAGGTCCACTTGCGTTTGATTTCTCCGTTACTCTGTAGCATGGTAGCAGCTGGGGCACACCTGATGGAAGGCAAAGTAAAGAAAATGTTACACATGGCAAAAACTTTTACTTTCTTTTTTGCTTGGCTTGCAGGGTGTGTTTTACATGTTCAATTTCCACTTGAAGAAAGTCAACAAAGTGAAAACTTCAAGAACTAATTAATCAACATTGATTAATGATTAATCATGATATTCTTGTTATTACTATTGTTTGTTTTGTTTGTTTTTTTGGTTATTCTATAAAAACAAGAAAATCAAGACAAAAATATTGTGTAAAAAAAAAAGAAAGAAGAAAACTGTGATTTTCATTCCATAACCTGTGAATTGTCTTCAAACCAGTTTTTGTTCTCTTCCAATTTCCTGGAATCATTGGCAAGTCTGCCTAATCATGCTAAGACTGCTAAGACGACAGATTGCATTAACAAAATGAGAAACAAAAAGGACACCCTACTTGTAGTGACCTCCTAGAAAGAGTTTAAGGCAGAGGAATGGGAGATGTATTCTTGTCACTCAACCAATGTGACTCAACCAATAAATAAAACTCACTGTGTGAATAGAGAGACCATCAGTTTGATACACTGGTAGGCCCGTTTCTGATAATGGTTCTTGGATCTCTGGATGGTGTCGAACAAACCGTCCCTGTCGTCTGGTATGCCCTTCAAGGCATTGTGGATGCGGTGGGTCTGCCATGAGTCCTCCAACAGCAGCATTTGAAGTAGAAGGTCCATGAACGGCCGAAGTTCATATGTGTAAGAGTAAGCCACCTGAAATCAGTATTATGTTATACGTATTGCAGGAAAATGGTACATGTTCACGGGTAAACAAAAAACCCCCCCCACAAATAAACAGCATCAAGGCCGTTTCGGGCATAAACCATAAAAGATAAGCGAAAATGGGTAAGTAAAACAAAGGCAGTTGTTAGAGGAGCTTTATTAAAATTAATTAGCCAAGCTTATCCCGTCTGCCTCATTAAAGTGTAAAATTTCAATATACAAACATTCAAAATAATATTTTTCCGAGAGCAACTTACCTGCCACAATAATTCACTCAGAACCACAGATGAAAAATTTGGATTCTCCCAAGAGCAATACTGAAAAAAAATAATACATTTTTTTTTTAAAAATATTGCTTCATCACAATTATAATAATTATTTTTACAAATTTGTTTTATTAACCCAGGCTCACAATTATTATAATAATATGAACAGGGAAAAGTGCAAATCATAAAAAATAAAATGAATTAACGACTGTATCTAGCAATGAGTCATCAAATCCCCTGCTTGCCTTAAAAATCTTGATCCATAGATTTTCCAGCTCTGTATCAGGCCATGTGTACTAGTGGGGCACAGACATGCACTTAACCTGGATACGTTTTACCTGGGTCTGGGCATCGATGCCTTCTGCCTTGTACACTGTCCTCGGCCAGACACAGAGCTGGATTAATTACACTGTTTCATTACAGTACTTATAGGGAAAGATAACAAACAAACAAAGAAAAATTTATCCTGCAGCATGCGATATCCTTCAAAGTCCTCTTCCAATACCCCCTGGGAATGTACTCTTCCAATACCCCCTGGGAATGTCTTTCTCTACCTGAAGCTTGCAAAAACTTTACCCCAGTACTGCTGAGTGTATGCTGTTTCTACCCACCTTCAAAAGTTTGGCTGTCTCCTCAACCATGTTTGCCTCCTCGATGATCTTCTTGACATAGACACTGCGTCCGAAGAGGATCTCCTGTACTTGGGGCTGGATCATGATGAAGGGTTTGGGGGACATCGGGTCTCCGTGGGGGTTGGGCAGGGGGGGTTGTCCCTGATCAGTGGTTAGAAAGAAAGATAAGATTTTCTAAATCAAAATCATAGATGAGAATTGGAAAAAGTGTTTTAGGAGGAAATTTTACTGCACCGCCAACGCAATTAGATTTCTGCATGGTTTGGGTGAATGCTTTCTGCTGTTGTCATGAAACTCTTTCTGGATTTAAGTCTCCTTGTCAACACCAACAGTCAAGTCGTGCTCACTGTTCGGCCACGGACGCCCCCAATAATAAATAACAATAATAGATGGCATTTATATAGCACTTATTCAAGAGTCACCATCCTCTGAGCATTTTACAGTAGCACATTTGCCACGGGAAGCAAAGGAATACTCAACACTTAATACGCCACGTGCTACCCGTTAGACGCGAATACAATTTTTGGACAAGGAAAACCGTAGACGTTGCTTGTCAACACCAACAGTCAAGTCATGCTCACTGTTCGCCCCCGGACGCCCCCAATAACCGGATACATAGTAAGTCTTCAAATACAATAAATAAAATGGTGAAAAAATAATACTTTAAATAAAACATTTGTGCTAAAAGTCTTCGCAGTGACTACATTCACAATGCCAGCAAATCTTGTCGCGACTTACCTGAATAGAGGAGCGACATCTTTGGGAAACATCACAGCAGCGGATGAGCTGAGAGACCACAGAGTAGAGCTTGTTGAGTTCGGCATACTGATACTTGATGGGTGGCCCCGGCCCCTCGTCTAGGGCTACCAGCATGAACTGTGCCGGCACTTGCAGCTGAAGTAATTGCCTCTTCTGAGGGAGGAGGCAGGAAGAAAGAAATATGAACAGGTTGAGCATCGCACATAGCACATACTCATATCTGCCACTTTTTCAAAAGCCCAAATTGGAACGCACACCACCACGACAGACCTGCCAACCCCTTAACAACCCTATCATCGTCTGTTTCCAGCAGCTAAAACAATTGCGTTGAAATAGACTATAGACTTACAGATATTCAAGATTGAAACTAATAACTTCAGCAAACAACATATGCCAACTTATCATAGGCAAGAAGAGACGGAATAAAATAGTTCAGGCCCCAGTCTGATGAAATGAAACCACCAAAAAACGAGTGTGGGATTTAAATAAAAATCATCATTATTCATAAAAAGTCACTCCGTTTTAAAATAATAAATTTCTAGAGTTTCACGGTTATAAAACCAATCTGACAATCCCATAAATTTTCTAATTTGAAATCGCGCTAAACAAAAAATACCTGTATCGACAATTGAACATCTACGATATTATGATGAAGTAGAGAAGTAAATATGAGGTATCCGTTAAAAGCAATACGTTTTCAATTTCGAGCGTCGATATTATTTCTTGAAATTAAAGAAAGCAAATTTTTCAACAAGATCGGCATTCGCACACAGACCACTAAGCGAAAAAAATCCAAATAAACAGACAATCATTCGCTCCTCGACTGAACTATCCAAACATGGGGAAATAGTATTTTTCATGAGGAAATCGGATTATCGTACTCAGAACTAAAAACCGTACTAAATATGATTTAATACATACATTCATACATACATTCATACATACATTCATACATACATTCATACATACATTCATACATACATACACATACATACATACTATCACAAACCCAACATTGAAACAAAAATATACATTTTGAAAAATTCCTATATGGACAGCAGACTGATACAAAATTTGCCTATCTTGATCATATAAATGTCTTTTCTTTCTTTATCTATAGGGCCTTTGTCTCAGGTAAATAAATAGCTCTTAGAAAAAAAAGAGAGAGGACGACCCTCCCATCCATTAAAAAAATGGAAATTATATGAAGAGAAGCATAACGGTGCCAATCTATCTCACGAGTTTAAAAGAAGCCACCAGTTAAATAATACCTGCTGCCTTAAAGTATACCGTCTAAGTCATTAAAATAATTTGTTTAACACTAAAAATGTAATTTCCCATTTGTAAATTGCATGCCTGCTTTAATTTTTCTTTTTTAAACATGAGTGAAAATTTATAATAAATCTAAAAATAAATAAATACATTGTCTAAAAAGGCTTACAATTTTCCAGTTGGTTTCTTCCACATTGGCATTGATGTTGAGGTACATGAGGAAAAGGTGGAAATATTGCTGGAGATGTCGTCCATGCTCCGAGATGTCCTTCTTCAGCAAAGACAGAGCAGCCACGATCAGATGGTCACTCAAGGTGGCATTAGGATCAAGCTGGTTATTAGCTGGGAGGAGCAAGAAGAGGAGAAAGAGGGCAAGCTATAATACAGCTGCAATATAAGATAAGCAAACAGTACAGTTCTCATACTAAATAATTGTAATCATAATTCCCAAAGATTTCAAATAACACATTGTGTTGGGTGATCCGTTGCTTTCCCGGGGCAAATGTGCACTGTAAAGTGCTTAGAGCATGGTGATAATCATGGATAAGGCTAAATATATGCCATTCATTCATTATTTCTATGCTAATAATATGATGATTATCATGGATAAAGGCTAAATAAATGCCATTCATTCATTATTTCTATGCTAATAATATGGTGATAATCATGGATAAAGGCTAAATAAATGCCATTCATTCATATTTCTATGCTAATAATACGGTCATAATCATGGATAAAGGCTAAATAAATGCCATACATTCATTATTTCTATGTTAATAATATAGTGATAAGATGCCAATAATGAGAGTTAGTAAATATCAACAAACTTCAATAATCATTGGGCTGGCCTAAACATGAGTGCTGACATCTATTAACGAGGGCACCACTCAATGTATTGGACAGAGTCATCATCTCTTTTTCTAAAATTCCAAAGCATTTTTATTCTAGATAACACTTTCACTTGAGTTTTAAACAATAACCAGGGAAGAGATGAAAGTGAAAATATAGAGTATGTTAATTGTTAGTTCAATGATTGACAGCACAAAACAGCTAGTGTTTATCATTGAAGCTAATCAACATACTGTCCATTTTCACTCCATGTCAACATAGCTACAGCAGGTCATTATTACTGAAGAGATGGGACTCCTCTACTTACCACCCATTGGTGAACAAGGTCCATCGTTCAGAGTGAGGCTGCTTAAGATGGCAAATATTTTCACAAACGTGGCTCGTACCTAGATAAGGTTTAAAAATCAGGGATGTCAGTGAGCTTTCAGAAAAAAGTAGGAAAACCATGCATTCTCAAACCGGAACTGACCGCATTCATAACTTTTGCGTCACATGGACCAAAAAATGTCAATATTAGATCAATGCTTCATGTTATTTTTTTTTTAAATTGTCATGTATAGCCTATATATTATAATGTAGTTATGGGAAATACAGCTGTCCTTGACCTAGTCTAAATTGTTCTCAAATATGTCCCAATGCTCATGTCCAGTTGAATAATAACCCCCCCAACTATACTAAGGTGTACCAAGATAGTTTTACCTCTAACTATACTAAGGTGTACCAAGAGAGTTTTACCACCAACTATACTAAGGTGTACTGATATTATTACAGCATTTAACCAAAATAGTTAAAGACACAATTTTCAAAAAATAAACCGCAAAAGTCCCAATGCGTCTTCACGCATTCCACATTCATCAACTAGACCAATATCTCGCCCAACACCCAAAAGAGGAAAATATAAGCTTACACAGCATACCAATAAACACATAATAACATTACTGACATTAGCAACCCGACTATCGACTCATTTGGACTGGTCACAAGACATCTCTATTGCTGGTCTAATACTCCAGCACTCTAGCTCATAATTCATTACTACCCCCCCCCCCCCCCTTTCCCGCCCCAAACCACCTCTTTCCCACCACGCCCTACTCTCTCAAACCCCTTTTCACTTTTTCTCACACACGGCACCAGTTAACTCCTTCACCTTTATCTCCCAAAGTCATTAATAACATGTTTCTAGTTTAAATTCTTTGTTTTAGACATATCAATTATAAAATAATATATATGAGGTCCATAATAATAATATATACTAACCCAGACAACACATCCTCCTCTCTCTCTCTCTCTCTCTCTCTCTCTCTCTCTCTCTCTCTCTCTCTCTCTCTCTCTCTCTCTCTCTCT
>JARDUL010235431.1:0-17042 GCA_030265205.1 Dirona pellucida
GTCGTCGTCGTCGTCGTCGTCGTCGTCGTCGTCGTCGTCGTCATCATCATCATCATCATCATCATCATCATCATCAAGTGAAATAAAAAATTGTTGAAAAACAACAAATCGTCGTTCACTTTTTGTATCTTTCTTCATGCTTTTAGTTAGATTTTGATTGTGTGTAAATAATTTTACAAACCACGCACTAATTACACATAATTATGGCCCATCTCATAGGGGTGAACACCCTTAGCGTTGTATGGCATAGAGGCGAAGACAGTATTCGCCCCCTTGAATCTTGAATCCAGTATTTCCTGTGTCCGCCCTTATGCAACGGGACAGATTATTTTTTTAAATATCAATAAGAAGCCTTTCTCTATCAGTGCCCCTATCTTATGGCATGACATCGGTTTTAACCCAAGATCAAGTCCATCTTATGACATCAAAACTGAATTCTTTGCCAGTGCTTTTTTTTCACTCACTATGTTTCCATAACTCTTTTTGTGTGATTGAATGTGACGGTAGCAAGCTAAAGCGGGTGGGGGTAGCTTAAATAGGCTACCGGTCCAGCGGTCCGTTCACCCTATTAGCTATGGCTGTGTGGTTGCCCGATTGTGATGCTGAATCAAATCAGCGCGATATTAAAAAGACACAATCCATTGGAATCGTCAAAAAATTCAGTATCAGTCGCTTTGAGGCGAGATTCTCTGATAAAATGTCCGGATTTAATCGCACCAAACACCTGAACCGAAGACAACCTAATCCAACCACCACCAGAGCCAGCACCATCACCACCTCCACAACCCCTACCACCAATACCACACTCAGCAACATCACCACCACCACTACCAGCAGTAGCATCACCACATGTATTACCATTATTACCACTACTAATACCGCCCAATCACCACTAACTACCATCACCACCATCACAACTACCACCACAACCCAAACCACCAACATCACACCCAGCTCCATTACCACCACCACTACCATCAGTAGCAGCAGCACCACTATCACTACCACAGCCATCACCACAACCACTACCATACCACCACAACCAGCACCAATATCAACTCTACCATCAGTATCAACACCACCCCCACAACCACCATCATCACAGCCAGCCCAAATTAAACCCAAATGACATCTCTCCTGTTCTTATTTATTTTAAAGTCGAACACTCTATCTAGATTTCCCTTTGCTGTCACCGACTGAAAAGTAAAGGCGACGTGACAATCCATCTTCCCTCTTTATATTCGTCATCCGACATAAAGCTCGCCATCCCACATATCAACCCCCGACCCCACTATTTCTAATCGGCAATGCCAATGGGACTGTGACCCCCGACCCCACTATTTCTAATCGGCAATGCCAATGGGACTGTGACCCCCGACCCCACTATTTCTAATCGGCAATGCCAATGGGACTGTGTCTCGCCATCCCACATATGAACCCCCGACCCCACTATTTCTAATCGGCAATGCCAATGGGATTGTGTAGCTAAACTGGTACGGATATAATATCAATTTAGATTAAGACAGTCTGTTTTGATCTAAATTACGTATTATTGTTGTAAAGGCAGACAGAAATTTATTTTTGACTTTTACAAAGTCATCCAAGACAGAATAAAGGCGCGCCATGGATCCAATTGCGCCTAAGAGAACACGCCGCTGACTACCACTACTACGTTATTATTACTATCATCTTCATTACAGAAGAAGAAAAAAACCTCCAAAAAATAGCATTCGATTTGATATAGTATTTTGCTCATAATATTATGTGCAATGTCACTCACCCTCTTGGTCGTCTGTCATAGGCATTGATGTTATTACCTCTACTGTTGTTGTGAGTTAAACTCACTACCTTTCGAACAATGTTTACATTTTCTCAGCCTAGCAGCTGGGTGACTTGAGTAAACAATATTTTAAATCAGAAAATGCAGTTAATATAACACGGAGATGGCTCGCTCAATGTTCAATTAATTTTATCTCATCTGACTCCAGTCGCTTCGTTATGGCAATATGAGACGCACGCATCGTATCGGCGACCGCCAGGGAGTGAACTTCGGAAACGAATTGTTCTTTAACCACGTGGTGTTGTAAGTGACATTTTTCAATTGTGATAATACTTGGTGTGATCACTACAGTAAGGTACTGTGAAAAATCTTTATTTGCTTACAACACATAATATTATTGAGGAAACATTGTTTATCCTTTTGCATGTGATATGAATTATTTGTAACTGTCTAGTACATACTTATGACTGATCTTGATTGAGATTAAAAACCCCAATAAGGTTTGGTCTACGTAATAGGCTTCTGGCCGTTTGAACCGGTCTTTGACCGCTATTATTGAACTCATAGGTTTCTGGCCACCTTTTAAGTGAAAAAAAATATCACGTTGGGGTCTCTGACCACTACCATCAACGTTTACAACAAAATATTTCTGACAACTTAATAATAATAACATTGGTCAGAAACCTTTTGGTTTATGTAAGTTGTCAGAAACCTTTTGTTGTAAACGTTGATGGTAGTGGTCAGAGACCTCAATATTTACAACAGCAAAAGGTTTCTGACCACTTACATATAAACAAAAAGGTTTCTGACCAATGTCATTACATAAAAGGAATGTTTCTGACCAGTATTATCACATAAAGGTTTCTGACCAGTCGTGACCATTTGTATCGGACTTCTTTTGTTGCAGGATAGACATGGCTTTTTCAAGCGATGAAATATCGATATGTGAAAACGATGGAGGGTCGATAAATAAGAATGAGAGAACCCCCCCCCCCCTCCCCCCCCCCCTTTCTACTGAACAGTCACGAGTGGAAAAAATGATGGAAACAAATAATCAACCGGGGAGCATGACGAAGACTCAGGAGAAGAAGGGGGAACATGAATAACGCTGGTTGCTAAGTTTTACTTTTAGTAACGGGGTTAGGCTGCCAGGTGAAAGGTAAATAATAGTTGTAGATATATCAAGCTTTTATTTATGACAATGTACAGTAATTAACGTTTCGGGTTTCCCCTTTATCTAAAAACAACATACGGCGAAAAAAAAAGCACCATTTTAGCACTTTACATTGAATGCCACGTAATTTTTTTCGGGGTGGGGGGAGCGTAGAGATGCACTTTTCCCCTCTTTTCACTGGTTTTTCTTCCGTCGTATGTTGTTTTTTGATAAATTTTACCCATCAATATACCTGATACAGACGGTGATTTTACCTAGCCCTCAAGCACTCGTCTAAGCTACATTTATTTTGGCTCTTGAAACGTACAAACAACTGGCAAGCCACCAGAAAGCTCTTATAGTTTAGGAGGCACGAATCTGCTGTTTTGCCTTTCGGTTTTCAGCTGTTTTTAGTTTTCTTCCAGTTTGAAAATCAGCTGAAGCAAGGATCAAGATTAAGAGACGTCATCACACACTTCTAGACAAGACGCCTGTTTTGGCTAATTCAGTGAGTTAACATATATAATTATACTTAATTCTTATGACAACTGCTACTGCTATCATCGTTTGCACAAAACAAGAGCTTGATTCATCCTGCCGATGAATGATGATAGTGATACCATACTGACACTGACACTACACTGAACTGAACCTGACTGCCGACGAATGGCTCGAAATGGTGTCACTTCTTTAGCACTACAATTTAGAAACAGTACAGTACACACATTCCTATCCACCTTCGTTCTATCGTCTATTTAAGATTAGAGCTTAGTTAGTAGTAGAGCTGGGTCGAATCACCAATTCAGTTTGCTGCTTGCTGCATTCACTTGCAACTCCCGAAAATGAAAACGAGAGGCAAATATCGGCATCGCAAGTCTTTCCTTCAACTTCAAGTCACAAGCCTGAATTGCTTCCAATTCAGTTACAATTCATGAGTTGCAAACAAGCCTGAATTGCTACCAATTCAGTTACAATTCATGAGTTGCAAGCAAGACTGAATTGAATTGCTTTCAAGGCTGATTTGATCTTATACAACTAGACCCACTATCACTATCCATCGCATCTTCTTGTCTTGGCCAACAGACAGCGTGTCTCTCACTCTCACCGTCATATCAAAGACACCGCCTCACCAGCAGTCGTCGGTTGTAGGTCCCACCCTCAATCAAATTCAGCAGATATATATATACTCATTTATTAAATTGCTTATTACCATAATAAGATTACATTGTTTGCTACAATAATTGTATGCTTTGTCCTGGCTTCCTTGATCCAAAGGATGTCCTTTAATTATCATTATAATGATGTAAAGTCGGTGAGCCTGTTCTTGTGCATGGATACAGACTGTAAACCCATCTTTATCTTTAACAGTACTTTCAGAATAGACGTTAATAGTAATTTTGGTTAAATCACTCTATCACTCTAATAAAAGGGGGAATGACAAAGAAAGACCTTTTATTTTTATACCCACTTCAATTCAAGCATCCTTATCATATTTTTTCTTTTCAGGTTGAGAGCAGCCATTGAAGATGTCCGAAATAATTCCAGACAGAGGAAGGAAAAGAGCAATATCACCATTGGAAGGATCTCTCAAACGTAGTAGACTCACTTCATCTCCAACAAAGCTCTCTTCAAGCAAATCAACAAAGAAACCCTTATCAGACTGTTCTCAAACAAAGCCCCCTTCCGGCAAATCATCAAAGAAGCACTCGTCAGTCACTTCCCCTTCAAAGCACTCTTCAGGAAAATCATCGAAGAAGCCCTCGACAGTCACTTCTCCATCGAAGCCCTCTTCAGGCAAATCATCAAAGAAGCCCTCAACAACCGCTTCTCCTTCGAAGCCCTCTTCAGGCAAATCATCAAAGAAACCGTCAACAGCCGTTTGTCCATCGAAGCCCTCTTCAGGCAAATCATCAAATGAACCCTTGTCAGTCACTTCTCCGTCAAAGCCCTCTTCAGGGAAATCATCGAAGAAGTCTTCATCAGACTGTTCTCAAACAAAGCCATCTTCAGGCAAATCTTCAAAGAAGTCTTCATCAGGCTCGTCTTCAAGTAAAGCCTCAGATGGCATATCGTCAGCCAACTCGCTATCTACGACCCCAAAAAATCACAAGAAAACAGATAACGTTAAAAAATCTAACAAAAACTCTAAATATGACCATTTATCTGAAAATGAGAGAACAATTGTGATTGGGTTTTCACCCTCCCCCCAAAAAGTGAGATTGGTTGATTTAACCTCTGAGTCGTCAAAGAATGTGTCTGTAGAAATTGATTCTGCGCAAAGCCACATCAAACCAGTGGGTTCCTTGACAGAACCTGTGTTGGTTTCACCATTGGTCTCAGTTTCAAACGTGTCATCATCACAGAAAAAATTGCCTTCTGTTGTAATTTCTTCTTCATTTTCCTCTCCATCAATTATATCTATCTCAACACCTCCACCCTTGTCATCTCAAACGAAGAAGATTGGGAAAGAAACACCTAAAAATCAATTGAATAGTTCAATACTGATGCAAGTGCAAAAGGGTGACAAATTGGTTTATGTTAATCCTTTCCGTCGTGCGTCCCCTGTGACGACACCCAATGTATCAAATTCTGTCATTGTTGTCGAGGATTCACCAGTTCCACCTGCAGCACCCAGAACGACTTCTAGTCTTTCAACATCAACACCAAGGGCTTCAATTGAACCGTCTGCCTTTAATGTTAGTCTTTTTCCTTTTTCTCCAATTGCTACATCGGCTGAAAGAACTGTCCAAGCTCCATCTTTTTCTCTTCACGCTAGCCAGAGTTTTGCTGGTGACTTTTCAAATTCAGTTAATTCAACTGTCATCGAGAGTAAGTTACATTTTTTACTTGAATCTATATAAATCTGACAATGTGGTAAAAAACACATATTTAAAACTCAATAAAATGTAATTGTTAGGCTATTTGTATATATCAGCTAGAGTAAGGAAGATGGAAAAATGTGAAATGAAAGATCGATTATAGATTGTATCTTAGAAACTTTTTTTTTAACACTCATGGTGTTAAAGTTAAAAGAGGTGTAGAAATATATAGTGACCATTATTTATTTAATAACTGAAATGAATTTATTGCCTTAACAAAAAATGTCTGAAAAGAAAGGTAGAACAAAATTGATGGTCGAAGTACTACTTAGAAACACTTAACACTAAAAAGTTATATCAAGATAATATGATTAAAGCAAAAGTAGATGAAAGTCAGATATCAACATAAAAGGAAGTTGAAATAGTTTGATCGAACTGTAAAGAAGTAGTCTTACGCTTTGTTTTATTTTCAAAGTTCCTCAAGTTGATGTTGGACTTTCATCTAGTATTGCTTTAATCACATTATCTTGATATAACTTTTATAGTTTTTTAAACATTGCAAATGAAGTATGTGGAAAGAGAACGAATTAGTGGTTTGAAGAAGAGAAATGCTTCGTGGCTTGAGTGAAAATATCACAAGAAGTAAAACATAGATATATGGGGTAGGAGCGCAAAGGGAGTGAGGACCTGTTGATCAGAAAAATCTATGTTATATTAGTATCCTGGTGTGGAAAATGATATCAAGAGGTTTGGGGAACAAGGAGAGGAGTCAAGTAGATTCTTTTCTTGTTACAGATTTTTAAAAAGCAACTTCTAATGAAAACTAAAGTATTTGTAAAATAAAAATAGCAAACCAGGTCAAAGAATCAATTGTTAAAATTCATCACTTCGAGTCAGGCAGGCCTACTGATTTTTTAAATATATTTTTATTTGTTTTCAGAGGGCATGCCTTGCACTGTTTCAGAGAAGGATCACAGTGATGAAGAGGACATGGAAGTGGATGATGAGTATGCAATGACTACAGTAAGTTGTTTTTCAGCACTTTTTATTTTCAATTATTTTGTTGCAAGACAAAACTTTATATATATAATAAGCTGAATTATGAAAAAGGGAATAATATGAATAATGTTTGTTTTGTCATATCACCAGTGTTTTTAGTGCTGCTTTTGTGGTCTTTCGTTATTTACATCTCTGATTTATTCTTCCTATCATTTTCAGTTAGTTGATGTGAGAGAGAACTCCATACTCATGGAAACTGAGGTAAACACATTGTTGTTATAATGTTCATTTAATTAGAAATAATCATAGTAGCTTAAGTGTACAAAGTAATGGCGGCATAGCCCAGTCGGTCATCTCCCCCCCCCCCCCCACCACGTTACCTTTGTTAGAGGCAGCTTTCTTGATATATATACAATTATCCATCAGACAATATAACTTTCTGCTAAAGTGAGAATATTATAACTGAAATCTATACCATATTCCCTTGGGATGATGTTATAATAGGTTTTTGTACTTTTTTACTGAAGAGAGCTTGTGGCCAAGCAAGTCTTTCCATCTTGGAAAAAAAAATACACCTAGGTGGAAGATATTTATTCTTTTGATGAAGATGAACAGGAATTTCTTCAAATTATCTAGACAGTAACGAAATGAAGCTAGTGCTTGTCAGGAAAGTGGTGATCATAATGATATAGATCATACGATTCAACACGGGCATGGCCCTCGAACAGCTGACAGGGACAATGGGGACTACCAGAATCTGGATAGGGGTGGACAAATCAATAAGGTAAAATATGGCGGTAGCTGACAATAGACCTTTGGTTATTATCTTATGTAATTTTGTCCTTTAGTTTCTCAACTCCGGCAGCATACAGTGGAGCAGCCTGTTAGGCACATCAAGGTCTCAACATTGAGCCTTGCACTGCTAGGATTTTGATTCAGGACATTTCGAGTCAAGTAGCTTAACTAATAGGCCACTATGCCACAAATACTGAATATTCTCAACACAACAAATGATTGCTTTGATTGTACATTGCAGACACTTTACTTTTTCTTTTTTTTTCAGATTGTTGGAATATTAACAGAGACGGTTACCCATAAAAGTACATTCATCGATTCGTTCCTAGACGAAACATTAACCAAGTCTTCTGAGGATGATATTGCTGGTCATGTACGTTATTAGTCTGATAGAGTTAACTAACTACAGTCTTACTGCCAGTCATCTGACACAGTCTATCGTAGCTAAAAGTGTAGGATAAGTGAACTTGCCTGGTGTCGAGTAAGGGCTATCTGCGTCACCCTTCAGGTGATAATTAACGTATTGCTGTATCGTCACATCTCTATCGCGATTGCACTCTTGCTTTGATTCTTGAGGTAGAAGACTATTTTCATACCTCTCCACAAGATTTAGCATAAAAGGGGGCAAACTGGTCTGACCATGTGTTTGAAAGGAGATAGTGTGTTGAATAAGTGGATATTGATGTCATGAAAAATATTTTTAAAACTTTAATTTGTCCACAAGGGCGCTTTCTCTTAAGGGTATGTTTCGAAGGAAGACCAAAATTGCCCAATCGTCAGCTGCAGTGCAGCGCCGCAATGTAGGCAATAGGAGTTAATTTTCTTGCCCAAGGAAAAAAACACAATGCTGAAAATCATACTTGAACGTCCCATTATCGGCATGGTTGGTGCTTTGTCTAAACCTCTCGGCCGCTGCACCTCCCATATGTGTTTGTTCCCAAAATATACTTTTGAGAGTCGGAAAAGTGAATATATGCCTGATAAACAAAAGGCAGTATATATTATATATAGCAATTTATTTTACTCCCACGCAACTCTGTTGGTATAGTGAACATGTTAGATCACTGGCAGTAGACTATAGTGTACTGTGAAATATGTCAGAAAGACATATTGGATCATATAAAGAAATATTTGTAACTGAAATTAATATACAACGAAGTAGCTTCTAAGTTCTATAAAACAAAATGAAAGAAATTATGTACATTTTGTTTTTAAACCTGTAACAATAATTCACATTCAAATCAAGCCATAATGTCTTTCAAATTTTCTATTCCTATTTATGCAATATATTGTCTTAAATAGCATTATTATTGTTCATTTTCCCCCCTCTTTAGTTTCCATATCATTCACCTTTTCTTTTGAATTGTGACTTTTTTTAGACTGTTTTGGCCATCGACACCAACATTTTTATCCACTGTTTGAAGTTTGTCAAAGATGCTCTCATTCATCCAATGGCTGGTAATGACTTTTTTCTTCTAAAATATTGGTAACAAGGTAACACCTTTAATCTTTTTTGTTAAATCAAGACCATTTTGTATATGTCTACATAGAATTTGGCTCAGTAGTGTGGCGTCAGTGGTCAAATGTTTAGGCTACCAGCTAGGTTCGAATCTTGGCAGCACCACCGATGTTAAGTCTTTGGGAAATATTTTTATTTTGTTCGTGTTAGGAGTTAAATTTATGTGCTTATTTTAGAAACTTAAAATGAGTAACAAGATCATGATGAAATATTTTTTGTACATTGTGTGTGTTTGCGATGGCCAGAATAGATATGTCAGCCTTTGCACCAGTAGTTGATGTCCCAAAGGAATGAATTGAACTTTAACTCAGGGTTTCTTAATTTTATCATTTATGTCATGCTGACATTTTCTTTGGAGTTGAATTGAAGAAACTCATAGTACACCTGAAAAATGTGCTACATTGATTATTTTATTATTTGTTTTGATTATCATGATTATTCTTATTTTTATCTTCGATTTTCAAGCCTCCGGTCAACTGCTTGTGCTTTTGCCATGGGTGGTACTTCAAGAATTAGATTACCTGAAGTTACGCATTCGATATCAGGTACTAGTTTCATGGAATATTTTGTCTGATTATGGACAGGTGTTGCTACTTTTCAGCTGTGTATTATTATTATATTTAATCTCTGTATTAAATTGAGAACATGCTACGGATCTTGAACGTGTGAGTGAGTGATGGGATTGTTTTGACATTTTTAGTATATAACCCTTCCATTGCCAGCCTTGGGTCCAAAGTAAAGTTGCCATGGCCATTATAAAGTTAAGTTGCTGCTTAGTTTGAATAATGTCTGAAAGCAGGCAATAGATATGAATGGCGGTTGATCAGGAGGTGATTTAAAGAGGTTTAACTGTAGAAGATTGCTCGATATTTCGGCCATGTTATATAAATTTTTAATGTTTTTTTAAAAGCATCGTTTATAATTGCCTGAAGGGTGTATATTGATTTAAAGACAAATAACTGTTTGAAATGCTGTTTATCGATTTAACACAAAATTTGCACCTTCAAATTGAGCATGCTCAATTTTTCTCAAATGTATTTAATTCTTTAAAATTTTGATGATTTTGTTTGACGCGAATGAAATGTCTTTGTTTCATATTTCCCAGGTCATGGGACCTGTGCGCTTCATAAATGAGCAGCTCTTGGCAAATAATCCAAGTTTGATCAGCCAAAGTCCCCAACAGGTAAAATACTAGACACGTGATTCGTTGTATGAATTTCAAAATGTCAATTTTTGACAATCACATTAAATCAATTGGAATCCTCTAAAAATTCAGTATCAGCGGCTGTGTAGCGAGATTCTCTTATAAAATGTCGTGATTTAATCACAACAATCACCTGAACCGAATAAAATTTAATCCTGCATTGTCTGACATTTTTACTGACAAATATGGGGTCAGTACAGGCCTATTTGTATGCACATGAATAGCCCTTGCCTATCGCTTTACCGGGTATAAAATCAAAATAGGGCTATATATTGTAGGTCATTTTACCTGGCATAAAATGATATATTGATAATTATAAGTAGCCCGTACATCATCTTCCCCCTACTTACCTTATATAGACTGATCTCTGGGAAATGGAAAACCCAAGCAAACAGTTTTAACCAATTGAGTGTTGTATTGATGATTGTTTTGCAACACCAATGCAATGTACCAACTTGTTTGTCAATAAACAACTTATCTTATTTATATAACGCTGAATTTGGTAAAAATAGCCCATAATGTATGATGAGATAAGGCACCTGCAACAACAACAAAAATTGTTTCTTGCAATCCTGGCAGGCCATGGAGAAACTCATCCCGATCGAGTCAAATGATGACAAAATCCTCATATGTTGTCTGCAAAGGATGGCAAGCCGTAAGTTAACACATTGACCGATTTTGTTCTATCATTAACAGCACACTAGGTGCAAGTGTGTGTTTGTCTTTATATTTCTTTTGTTTCTTTCTCTCTATGACAACCTCCCAAGGCACATCATCATATTTGAGTGCCCATTAGAGACCAAGAATGGCTATATATCAATTAATTTGTTTTGTAAGGTTGGACGTTCACACAGTAAGAATGGGGTTTTTCTTTTGAAGATTTCCAGCTTCAATACATTCTTACATGACTGCATCAAAATCATCAAAAAACAGGAATGGGAAAATTGATACGATTAACCTGTAGTTGTGTTTAAGTGGCAGCAATCGAAATATAACTTTAAATAGAGGTTTCTTTGTGCTTGGTACCTTATTGTTTGTCTTGATATAAGATGTGTAACAAGGCAGAGAGATGTTTTCAAGTGTTTTCTGGCAATTGAAACATGATAGCTGAATCAATTTTAATGTTTTTAAACCCATTTAGTGGGCAAGTCTAGGCCCAACAAGTTGCGATTTAGTAATTAAACAGTGGCTTTTAGAGAATTTATTTTGTTAGCCATATACTGATGATGCCCGTGGATAGACACTCAAGAACAGATTGAATTGGGACGCTCTATGGAAAAACCATAACGGCCAATGGCAATATGGACGTGAAGTGTGAGGGATGGGCTTGTCCTGGTATCGAAGACAGCTGTTGTTGTGGCCAGGGAATGAGACGACTGGTTGCTGTGGTACCCTGTATGGGGAAGTAGGGAGATAGAATGTGTACAGTGTGTGTTAATTGATATTTAAAGAAAAATATTCAAAGCTGTTCTCTACTTTTCAGACAAAGACAGGGTGATCTTGGTGACGAGAGATATAAATCTTTCCTCTAAAGCCAGAGTCGCAGGCATTGAGTCAGCTGATAATAATGTGAGTTTTCGTTCATTACTTTGTTTTTATTCTCGCATGCTACTTATCTGTCATTTTATATCAGAACTAACACACTCTTCTTAGTTTACTCTATCCACATACCAAAATGTGTTGTGCGTATTACAGTGGAAGCCATTATGATTTAGGCCATCAAGTGCATTTTATTTACATACAGTAGATAGTATTAATAGTACCTTTTTCTATGATTCCATGTTCTGTCTTGTGTTTTATTTTGCAAACAAAATGAATAGTCAGGTAATTCTAGACGCAGAAAAACATTGCATTTATTTTTTATGATGAGCATATTATCCTACTCCAATTTTGTTTATTCTTTTTTGGGATTTGACTATTGGCTTTCTTTTCTTTTCACTTTTCATTCTTAAGACCCTGTGGAGAATGGTAGCAGAGCCAACACCAACGCCAACACCAACGCCAACAAACACTGTATCAAAGACAATAACAAATACTGCAACACAGAAAAAATCAAATGCTGTGACAAATACAGCACCAGCAGGTTTGTTTGAACACATTTGAACTGTTTTTTTGTTGCTGTTGTCTCAAATTATTATCAACCACTAGATGATACAAAATCCGCAGACCAAATTATTGGTTTGGTAAAAGGTGCTGCTTGTTGTTTGTATTACGCTTCTAATAAGTTAATAGGGTCAGTCTTTTGATGACATGTATGTTTTTTACATGTTTTTCAGGTAATGTGGGGCAGAATAATGCACAATACAATTGTCAGAATAACAACCCCACCATACAACACCAGTCCAATACCGTGATGGTTTCTAACATCACCAAGATGTTCTTCTCAATATGGGATTACATTGACAATAACAGGTACTTCCCTTTCTTTGTTTTTGTATTTATTTATTTAAGAAAAAAATTTATTATTATTTATTTTCAGAGGTGTGGCGTGAACGTGAGATTTTATGATTTTTATTGTTGTCCATAGCCATTGATAGCCATGCCCCTGACGAAGGTCCAAATCAAATATACTTTTCCCCTCCCTAAGATATATGGGCTTAATAACCGAAGTCAAGATCCTTTGGATTACATCAGTGTTGGACGAAAGGGAAATTTTTTACACTTGGGCAACTCAACAGTCTCGTCAAATCGAGAGGCTGTAGGGGTTGGGCTTCGACATATTTGAGTTTAACCCACGGATTTAAGACTCCTGCTCTCGTCATGAGAGATTGAACAGAGATTTTTTTCTGGTTTTGGAGCAGGATACTCTTAGAACCTCTGTTGGTCTGTTGAAGCATGATCGGAGAACCCTTCATAAACAGAATTATAACAACCGTGTAACTTTAAATGCAAATATTTTCCACATAGTATTCTGATATCTATACTATGTTTTCATGTATTTTACAATGCGAATACTTTTAAATCTCAACTACTTTTACAATTTTCTATAATTCATATCCTTGATTTCGTCTTTTAGAGGAACAACTTAGTCTAATCTAGTCTTTGACCCAAATGTGACTTGCAAACTATTTTTGGAAATGCCAGTCACTATCAGTGAGCTAAATGTATTCTTTTCGCCCTGCCAATTTTTGAATTGAATTTGGATATTAAAACTAAATGGTTTTTATTTCCTATATAATATATATGTCATTTAAGAAAATTGCAAGATAATATAACTTTAGGCCATTGACTCAACTTTGATCACGTTTCTCTCCGGTTTCCTGATTTCGTTGAATGATTTAACAACCCATTTTTTAAACATCAATATTTCAGTGCAGAATTACACTAGCTTCAAAATTGTCTCACTAAATTAAAGATGAAAAGATTAGCTTTTGTAAGGTACCAATTACTTCATACGCCATATTCCCGACATGTGACCCCAAAGTTATCAACCACCTTTCTAAAGATTATTTTCGATTTTTTAAAATATATTTCAATGTAAGGTGTCAAATTGAAAGAGACCTCAGTTTACAAATGAGCCACCCAGCTTTCCAAAAAGCCATAAATGTGGCGTCCTCAATGTGTGGAGGCATCTCATCTCTGCATCATCAATACCACAGGTCAGTTGTCTTACTACTTTCTGGTACTATTTTAATGGTTTCATTTAGGACAAAGCATGATGAAGACCAATTATTGTCAAAAAGTTACATGCATGATAATGATAATATCAGGTGCCCCAAGTTTGAAAAAATAAATCTGTGTCTGTTATCTTCATGCCTATTCTAGAAACATTCTCACATCACATATTCAGTAGAGTTTTCACGGCTTCAAACTCATTCTGGCAGTGTAAATTGTTAATGCATTTTTAGAAAGTTTGTGAAGCCCCATCACCTAACTTGGATACAGCTTGCTTGAAAAAAATGATTCAGAGAAGAGAAATATTCTGAAAAATGGTTGGGGTTTTTTTTGTTTTTTTTTTTGTATTTTGGGTTGGATTTTGGGGTTGATTTGGTTTTTTTTCATTTAAAATATTATTTTAGCTATAGTAATAAGATTAACTCTTTTCATGTTTTACATGGTTTTTGCCCAGTTGGTAGACAAAGATCACTTACACTACTCGATGTTGTTCTCCTTTTTTTAACCATTCCAGGTGCTTGATGATGTCTCCTTTACACCTTTGGAATCATCGCCCTCTTTTCAACGAACTCAAACATAAGCTAGACGTGTTTTACGTACAGTGCAAGGCCATGTATAGGGATGCAATAGCAAGCTTTTCTGTAGAAGACATCATCCATTATTTCGAAGATACACACAACAGGTAGTGAAAGGCACAGGGTGTCCAAAAGTTATCTTTACAACTTCAAATGTGAATATAATATTTACTATTGCACTCGTTGTGATAAATCAATGTGAATTGGATAATGAAATTTTAAAGAATTTCTTCAAGTGTTTAAATGTTTGTTGACGGATGCAAGTGATAAAAAAAAAGGATTATTCCAACACATACGCTTCTCTGAATGACTCCTTGATTCACAAAATGGACACGATAGCAGAGGCATGTTAGTTTGAATAGATTATTGAACCTCTAAGGTACACAGACTGAAAGTAGAGGATTTAGAATTCATAACAACAGCTCTCCATCAAGACGCAACAATCTGATCTCGTTATGAAACGATTTTGGAGAAGAGAAGTGTAAAGCAGAGGATATGAACAAGGCAATCACAAACTAGCTAAAGGCATTGAAATGTAAATTGAGCCAAGTCAAAAATAATTACCGTACATCATAATTACAATGCATGGTATAAGATAATTAAACTATTTGATGTGAATGAGATTTATAAAGAGTGAATAAGTACATTTTCAAAGTGATTAAAATTAAACTAAAGAAAACAAATAATGTTTTGACCCAAGAGAGGGAAGGGAGAAGTAATAAAGAGAAGATGTGTGTCTGTCTTGACGTGTAATGGATGAGAAAATGACTGCTGATATTCTACGAATTGATTTGGATAAATTACTCCCTAAATAACGGCACTTGAAATATTGACCCAAAGGTTTAAAAGTCCTTCTGATGCTCATATTTAATGGCCTTATTATTATCATCACCTCTAGACTTAAGTAAACTTTATGGTTTTCATTATCTAAAAAAATCATGTTTCATCATTCTTTGTGTGTTAGTACTCATTTTATAATTGTTTGAAATTGTAATCATAATTTTGGGACACTTATGTTTTAAAGCATTAAACAATATTATTTTAATGTGTTGAGTTGTACAACATGAGAAGCAAAACATGACAGATGATTTCTGGGGATACAGATTATGAGATTATATACCTATCTTTGTCTATTTCAACTTTGTAACAATTCTCTGACACATTACGCTACTTTCACATTATATCACCAACTTCGGGTACATGGAATGTATATTAGCAAACTCGTAAGACGAGTTCTGTGTTTTGTGAACTTTGAATCTTTTATATCGTAAGCATTGATATCTGCGTGAATTTGGAGGAGATAAGAATTTTTCTTTGATTATTTTGCTTGTATCAGGGCTTTAAAAAATAATAAATTCCCTTTATTCATTTGAGGGGAAAACTGTCTTTAGGGTCTATTCCGAGGGTGAATAGGATCAAGGTGTAGAGAAAAAATCCAGTGCTTCCACCGGGATTTGAACCCACGACCTTTCAAACCAAAGACGAGTGATTTAACCACTGCACCACCGGCTCCCCCATCACTCTGTGATGAAAACATTTTTTCTGTTCCAAGTAAATGTATCATTTTGTTTGATAATGCTGAGTGTCAAGCTAAAATCTTTTTTTTTCACACTTTACAATTTCAGACCCACGCTTTTCAATGGCCTTCAGCAGCTTGAGGACTCCAAGAAGTATTTTGAACATATACGTCAGAAATTTTCTTAACACGCTCTCAATTCGACTGCCACACATGAATCAGCCTCAGCTATTATGTTGCAACAGTCATGGTCCCACCCACTGTTGTGCAATTGGATGGGCTATGAGCACCGCCACCTCTCAATGAATGAAGAAATATGGCATAACAACATGAATGTTCCGAAGAAGGAAATGTTTTGACTAAAAATCTTTTTTTTTCAATGTGAACATGATTTAATGCAAGTATTTTAAACATTTCAAAAATTCTTGCCTTGCCTTACACTAAAAGTCATTGATAGAATTCTACAGCCCATCATAATTGAATTATTAAGGAATTTGATGTTTTTAGACGCGTGCGCGAATGAGGAGTGGAACGGTCTATAATAATCAGTGATCCACTTTGGTATAATATTTTACCACTTGAGAGAGAGAGAGACAAAGGCAATGGAGAGAGAAGCCTTGCACCTGTTGTGTGAAACTAATTTCAGAAGGTTACGGTTCTGCATGTGTATGACGAAATATGTGCATATCGCCTCGGGTTGTGCTGAGCTAAGTCTGGTTTTTTGGGTTGTCTTAAAAAGCGGTTGTCAATTTATTTCAGAGATAGGGATATTATTGCTTTAACCCTTACATTGCCATCAGTTTTTGGCCTTATTACATTCTGGTTGCCACTCATTTTCATGGCAGTTATTAATTTTAAAAAGTTGACAAACATATAATGAATGTACTAAGTTATATATTATATATGTTTACAAACAACATACATTGTTCTTGTGCTTGTAGTAGCAGGGTGTCCAGCAAGGTCGGAAATTGGTCGGAAATTTCATGGAAATGGTCGGAAATTCACACCCTGTGGTAGGAAATTCTTAACTGCGGTTGGAAACTCCCACTCACAGTAGAAAACTCCCA
>JARDUL010235761.1:0-25755 GCA_030265205.1 Dirona pellucida
GAGGTCGTTTGTATGAGTTTATAACTACTCATAGCAGAACTCGGAAAAAATAATAACTACTTGCACAACTTTCACCCGATGCCCAGCGACAGTCACTTTTATCACCGACTACAAGGTCGATTATAATTGTTACGGTCGATATCGATTCCGCCCAACCACACCCACCCATCTGAATAAATATACCTAAACCGTACGATTACCGTATCAGTCTATCAGGGAAGACTTTGATAAGTCAGTAAACGTGTAGTTTAGCTATTTATTATTTTAGACCTATAGTAATAGTAGTATCATAATCGTTCATGTATTTACGGTCAAGTAATAGCATGTATTATTTTCTATTTAAACCCTAAACCATCACAAACTCTAACACCCTGAACCCTAACCATAATAAGACCCAAACCCGATACTGGGTACAGATACACTCATCTAATAACAATAGTCCAAAATGATTAATATAGCTAAACTACACGTTTACCGATATAAGTTAATTTAGTGCTTTTGTTTACTTAAACTCACTTGTCTTGTATTGTTAATGATTTTAAATTACATTTCCCTCTTTTCAGAGGTCGGGCGACAGCTCACAGTCCAGACAAGCTTATCAAGATGATGATGATTACAATATATTTGAGGACAAAGTTGTAGACTCAAGACTGAGACCGAGAACTGGACCCAGGTATTTTCCAGAGTAAAAAATACACCTTGAAAAGTGTTCTTTGTTTTCCAGTCCTCTTAAGTATTGCAGAATAGTAGTGCTCATGCTATGAGAAACCCACTCATTTCAGGGCTCATATTAGTTTTAACATTTTAAAATCTGTTTATTTTTCTTATTATAATGTGCTAATCAATTTTTTATTTTTCATTGCAGACGAGCGTACAACTATTTAGATGCTGATTCTTCGGATGATGGTAAGAGAATTGATGGCCATGCAATTTCTTTGGTGTTTCCTATTGTTAGATTCTTCCAAAGTTTGGATGAAATGAGACTTTTATACTTATAATTTTTTGAATTAATGTTTGATTATCAACCAACTTAAGACATCCTTTTGCATCTTCTTTCTTCCATTTAAAAAAGAAAAGAAGAAAGGATTTTAATTATTTCCATCATTTTACAGGGAAAAAAAATGTACGGCCACAAAATCACACTCACAGAATCAATACAGAGGTGTGTTAAATATAGAAATATGATTATGATTAATTTACTTCTATAACTATAATGCCAGAATCATTTTCTAAAAATGTTCGATGGTGCTTTACAATTTAAGAGTACAAGAATGAATAAACAATATAGAATCTAAATCAGAATAGGGAAGGCATCAATCCAATATGTAGCAAAATAAGAAACCCTCTAAAACATAAAAAAATTGACAAAAGTCACAGCTAGTTTGTGTAAAAAAATAAGGGGGTGGACTGTCCTACGATACATGTTCACCAATCCAGACAAAAATTTTGTGGGGATATTCAAAAGTGATATAAAAAAGAGTCAATTAATGCCTCTAAGTATCTCAAATAATTCGGTTAAATCACTATTATCCCCCTCTTTAAAAAAAATAGGAAACTTGTTCAATAACTTAGAAGCACATGTACAGAGAAGGCTCTTTCACCAAATACAGTTTTACATGATTTTATTTAGTTAACATTTCATTTTTAGATCTAAGCTTAGGTTGTGTTGGTAAAATTCTAAAAGTTCTGTTAGATAGATGATGACATTCTTTGACATGTGTATGATGTCAGTTTTTATCACCAACCTATTTTTGATATATTATGCACTGCAATTCATTAGCCAAAAAAAGGCTGTCAAAGACCTCCTTTAATGCAGTTACTTCTGAAAAAGTCTTTATTATAATATAGCAACATCAGATTCCGCATGAGATTATTTGATAATTTGTTATTTATGCTCTTGGAAACAATCAGGCACAATATATACCAATTGACCCATTGTTTTTTATGCCTTGAAACGAAGCTCAAATTAGGATTTGATCTAGAGATGTAAAGGAAAATAATAGCCTTAAATCTTAAATTAACGTAGGAACTTTTTTTTGTATGTTTGTATTCACAAGATTTTCTTTCTTTTTCAAGAACATGGTAGGCTACACAAAAGACATTCTTCCCATCTGGAAGTGAGACAGTATGAAATGTCAAGACGTCGTATTAAAAAAGAAATGTTAGAGGAACGTGGACAGAGTACGAGACAAATTTCTTCAAGGCTTCATAATACTGAAGCGGATATGGATGAAGATAATTATCAGCTGAGAAGAAGAAGTTCTCGCCAAAGTGGACACCAGGTTTGTTTTACTATTGTATGAATTATTGCAGTGCTAACTAAATTGCAAGATTATAAGATTTGTGCGGCACCATGACAAATCTGGACACTTGGAGTATAATATGAGTTATCAGTAATTTCAATTTTTACAATCTTTTCTGATCTAAATGTAATTTAATCTTTTTAAATATCTCATCTAAGGATGGAGTTAAAAAGCAGGAGTGTAAATCTTTCATATTTTGTCTGATTTCAGACATTTTGCTTTGTCTGGTTTTAGACTTTTTGCCTTTTCATATATTAGTGGCAAGCTATGATTTTAGTCTTGCCGATGTTAGATTGTTTTGTTTTTTCCTTTTGCCATTTACACCCCTGAAAAGTTAAAAGAGGATGACCCCTGAAAGCAAAAACCCCAGGAAATCTCCACTCAAGTTATGAATGATCTTGATCACACCTGTCCAACGGTTTATCAAGAACAATCGTACACTTACACAGTGTAATCATTAAACGTTCATGAGTACAAAGTTATTCAGTTGGACAAAAATTATATTAACAATTTCCTTATTGTCGGTATTACATGGTAGGGACAGTTCGTCAATGGAATTGGTTGTTTATAGCAAATAATGTTATATATTTCAGCAGTCTTTGGAAGATCAGACTTATAGAAGACGCACAAGAAGGAACAGTGAACGAGTTGTAGATCAAAAGGATGGAGAGGAGGATGATGACACTGAGATTGAAGACCGAAAGGAGGAAGACACAGAGGATGACGAACAGAAGGACCAGGATACAGATAATGAGCACCAGAACAATGTAAGTGATTTAGGCCTGATTGTTTTGCCATTTATTGATTGATCAAGATATTGCTTTGGCTGGCAATTCGTATATGAACAAGCTAAAACATAACGCTCTCCTCCATGCTTTTTTTAAAAGGCCAAGGAAGTGGCATGAATGCTTTTTAATGTTTCAAATTATTAAAGACAAAGAGATAATGAATGATTGAATACACTTTCTGAATCATCCTAAGATAGGTCCTTTCTATGCATCCCTAAATGATAAATTGTGTTTCTTTATATATTTATTTTTTGTTTAGGAATTTTCTGATATGTACAGCCGTGTGAAGAGAAAACGTGTGAGAATGAAGCAAGATGTTTATGGTAAGCCAAATATTTGAAGTTTAAGATATTTTGTGTAGCATTCTTCATGGTGATACCATTTATGAGATTTATTGTAATAATTCAAATATCATAAATTGCAAATACATTGGAGACTGCATAAGATACATATTTAAAAAAAATGAACATGCACTGCACTGTAGGCTCAAATAGTCTCCTTACATTAAAAAAAAATTAATGTCTTCCCCCCCCCCCCCCCCCTGTGTGTCTCCTCATCTCTCATTGCTCGTATCCCTCTTTCTCTCTCCATATTCCTCTTTCTCTTCCTTCCTTCCTCCCTAAGGGAAGACCGACTTTGCTTCACAAGCCTAGGAAATTTTGTCTGGTAGACATATGATGAATAGTATTTGTTTTAAACATTATTTCTCATGTTACATATTTTATTATTGTTGTTAAATGCAAATAAACTTTTGATTGCAACCTACTTTTGATATTTCAATGTTCAGACGATGACAACGAGAATAGGAACAATAACCGAGCCGAAGATAGTGATGAAGAGGGGGATGTTTCAATACCTAGACGTACCCTGAGGAAAAAAGCACCAGAGATTGTGAAGTCTTATTCCCTAAGAGAGCACAAGCCCCGCACTGTCCTTTATAAAGCTCCAGTTGAAGGTAGCGTTGAATTTTAGCTTAAGATTCTAAACATTTTTAAGTCAAACCTATTAAATGAAAACCAAAAATTAGGAGATTTTGAGAACGGGCATTTCATTTTCTGAAATATTGATTATAGTTAAACTTGAGTGTCCACAATATGTACATGTGTGACATACTACAATGGTGTAACTAAGATTTAATTATTACATTTACCTTTTAGAACAAAAATAGATATAATGCCAGCGTTTTAATATTTCATGCACGAAATAATCTGTGAGAAGTTTTTGCTTCCTCAAAACAAAAAGATTTGTGAACAATGTTCTTCTAATTTAAATTTCGCATTTCAGAGAGGAAGATTAGAAAGAACACCAATAGCATATTTGAAGTGACCCCAACAAAGAAGACGACCGGTCAACCATACCAATCACCAGCCCAACGAAGACAGACTAGGTGAGCTGACATTATTATTTCTTTAGAGTTTGACAATCATTTTATAATTTGATCTTTCACATATTACATGGTATTTTTCTTCTTGTGCTTGGTCTGCGGCAGACATATTCGATCTTGGCACTCCAAAGCTGTCAGTACTTTGTGGTTCTTAGTTGTCCTCTACATCTTTTACTTTTAACCTCAATCTCTCTTGTCAACACAAGGTTATCAATGTTTTTGTTTTTGTCTTTTTGTCTTGATATTTAACAATAGGTAATCAATGTGCTGTTATCTTCAACAATATTTCTTCATTTCTTTCCTTATTTGTCTGTGTGGTGATCTGAGAATTAAACCTAAGAACCATATTTTTATTGTCTCAACATTTTTCTTGATTTCATTGCTTTCACTGGGTCGATGGAAATGATATTATATATGTTTACATTAATTTTTTATTGTTTTTCTTTTTTCTTTTAAGAAAAAGATCTGCAATGAATTCAAGTTCTAGTTCAACATCATCATCCAGTGGTGAAAGTAGCGATGAGAAAAGTTTCAAGAAAAGAAAGGCGAAGAGTATGGCTAAGGCGAGAAGTCGGTGAGTATTTGCTTTGCTGCATGACACATTTTCTCAGGATTTCCTACTAATAATACTGTTAGTCATTGTCAAGATCAATGTTTAAAGGGGGTTGTTTCTAGCATAGTGGTTGACACGGTCATGTTGGATCTCAAAGGTATGGGATTTGAATCCTTTATTTTCTCGCAACCTTTTAGCTGTTCTTTCTAACAAGTCCTGTTGCATGAGGACAGGAGGTGCTGCCTTAGTTATGTTGTTGCAGTGTCAAGAATGATGTTAAAAGGATTTTGAAGCTTGTTACGATTCATATTTATAGTATCTAAATATGTTTTTTGTTATACTGCCCTTCAATTAAGTGTGCATAAGGCCTGTCAATTTTTTTTCAGAATGATGCCCATGAACTTTTCAAATTCCGACCCACCGTCAGGTGTTGTTAAAGACAGGGTCAAATCTGGTGCTAGTTTGGCAGATGTTGAACCAATGAATATTGATAAAAATGTAAGTTCAAGATTTTTTATCTCTTTTGTAAATGTGGTTGTAGTTTATATGTTTTAATACATTTTCCTTCAGATTCTGTCTAATTCTATTCATATCTGCCTTTGGGGGAGGCCTATCCATTCATTTGTTTTGTTGGAATCAGGCTGGATTTATCTCCTGCTTTTTATTTAACAGAAATGGAAATTATTCTTATTCTAAAAAATATTCCATTTTATGGACACATTTCAAATCGGTCATGCATGCAACCTTTAGTCACCAAATGTATTTGTGACCTATTTGCAACTTGACTGAAATCCACTCTAGTTGCAACATCTATTAATATTAAAATCATCCCAGTTTCCTAGACCACAATTTGACAAACAATTGCTTCATCTGGAGCTGACTGAAAGATAGACCATAGGGCATTTACTAAGTATATTCCATAATTTACATGATAAAGAGGAGCCATCCTTAGCTTTTAATGGTTAGTGATATTGCTTTGAGTTGGTCAGAAACTTACGGCAATGTACAGGTGTCAGAAATCCCTTGACTTAAACTTATTTAACATTGTCAATTTTTTTCTTGTCATAGATGTATCCAAAATTAAGACATGTTTTTGAATGGATGGGCATAATAATGTTGTTCTATAAGCCTCAATGTTGGAATAAGTGTTTCAAATATAATGTGAATTTTTCTCTTCTTCCTCTCCAGATAACTTTTGATAGTATTGGGGGCTTGGGCAAACATATAAGAGCACTGAAGGAGATGGTAGTTTTTCCACTGCTGTATGATAAAGTGTTCCAGAAATTCAATGTTGATCCGCCACGTGGTGTCTTGTTCTATGGCCCTCCAGGCAAGTGGAATATTTTCTGTGTAGTTTTATTCAATTTGATTCTTCATATTCATAGGTATATTAATATTGAAATTTTCAAAGTGAATTCAAATACATGATGATTAACAGTGAACTGTTTGTCAATCGCTCAATTTTCAAAGCTTTCTTTCTTATCCATTCCCTTTTAATAATGCTGCGCAGTGCAGGGACCAGCTCCATAGAACTGGAAGCTCTTTGGATCAAGAATCAAAGACAAGCGAGTGGCCTACTTTTTATAATTTTGCAACTGATTTGTGTTCTTTAACTTGCCTAGTGTAGACTCAAGATTTCCTGTTTTTCACTCAATCTAAAAAGGTTGGAAAAATGTTCTCATATAGAGAGGACCTAACTCAGTACCTTCAGTGTCTACGGCACAATACAATCTGCGAGACCACTGTGCCCCCTCTTATTATTATTATCATTATTATTGTTGTTGTATATTTCATATCTTCTATTTACTTGTTTTTTTCTTCACTTTATATTTTTGTTTTGATTGAAGACTTTTTAAATCACACTTTTATCATAAAAATATATTTCAGGAACTGGAAAAACCTTAGTTGCTCGTGCCCTTGCAAATGAATGTTCCCATGGTGAAAAACGAGTGGCCTTCTTCATGAGAAAGGGAGCTGATTGTTTGAGCAAGTGGGTTGGGGAATCTGAAAGACAACTGAGACTTCTTTTTGATCAGGTAATGATTAGTTTAGTTTTCATAGATATGTAGGTTTATTTTTATTTTTATGGTCATTTATCTTTATTGTCCACGAATGGCAACTGTGTTTGATTTACAATTCTCAGGTTATCATATAGGGACGTAGAAGACATTCAATTCATATTAATTAAATAAATTCATTAAATTCATATCACTCTACTATATGCACATTAAATTTATATAATTTAGATTCAATTCATTACATTCATATTACTGAACTATATGCACACGTACATACACCTATACCACACTTCTCTCTCTCTAAGAGCATTCATATGATGATGCTGGAATACCTTTAGTTGAGATTTGATTAAGACATCAAACTTTGATGTTTACGTATCTTCTATTTTCCAGGCATACAAATACAGACCTTCTATTATTTTCTTTGATGAAATTGATGGTTTGGCACCTGTGAGGTCAAGTCGTCAGGATCAGATACACAGCTCTATTGTATCAACTCTTTTAGCCCTGATGGATGGTCTCGATAGCCGGGGGGAAATTGTCGTGATTGGTGCTACAAATCGTATAGATTCACTTGACCCAGCCCTACGTCGTCCTGGTCGCTTTGACCGGGAATTTCTTTTCCCCTTGCCAACTTTAGAGGTGTGAAACTTATTTTTTTTGGGTGGGGGTGGCTTATGGTTTTTGTTTTTATTGATATCACGATTTGTATATTGGATACCTACCTAAGTTGCCATAGATAAAGAAAGGGTAGCTGTTCAGCTGTGTTAACGTCATATTTGAATGAATTCTGCTTTTGACCTCATGAGGTGCATTCTTTGAAGCAATATTTTTTGTTATTTTAGGGCTATTACCATGCTATTGTGTTTGCGCAACGTTTCTTATCGCTTGTGATGGTTTTTCTCAAGATCCTCTTGCTTTGGAGACAAATTGTGATCTTTTTGATACTGATCACTGTCATGTTACATGGTATATGGTTCCATCTTCTTAAGTCCCAGTTTCATGTGTGCTTTAAAAAAAATTAAATTTAAGCTATTGTTATTTTCAACTGATTTCAAAATACTTTGCAATGGATTTTATCAAACTTTATATTACAAATGGGATTCTAATAAACATAGATTTTTTATCTTTTTTTGTTTGTTAATTCATTGCAGGCAAGAAAACAAATTTTGAAAATCCAAACAGCCAGCTGGAACCCAAGATTAAATGACAGATTTATCACAGAGTTATCTGAAAAATGTGTTGGTACGTAATTTTACATTTTTGCAGAATCTCTTCATGTAATTGTCTTGTCCTTTTTTAATGCGCTAGTTATACACAATTGTATTTTGCAAAAAAATAACAAGATTTTGAAGGACAGGATAGGGGTTATAGATTTCCACTCTTTGAATATATTTGAAATTCATATAAATTGATGTACTTTTTTGTTATATTATATTAAATTTTTCCCCCCTTGTTTGCAGCTGTGTGAACTCCTTGTATTGTTTTGTTTTTGATTGTTGCCCAGCAGGAGGAAATTATAAACATTTGTAGCTTGAATCTTTTGCTCATCTTATTTTATATGATATACTTTTCTAGGCTATTGTGGTGCTGATCTTAAAGCTCTGTGCACAGAGGCAGCTATGTTGGCACTGCGCCGCAGCTATCCTCAAATCTACCTCAGTAATGAAGCTCTGCAGCTGGATGAATCTTCTATCAGTGTTTGTGCCAAAGACTTTTTCAAGTAAGCCTTTCTCATATTGTCTTTAAATTATTTTCTCACATGTCTATTTATATTTGTCCATATTGTGAACATTGTGTTGTTTATTGTTTTTATTTACTGTAATCAGCAGTTAAACTAATTTTCATATATGAACGCTTTTCTTTTCAGTGCTGTCAGTAATATCATTCCTACATCCCGGCGATCTGTGAATTCACCAGGTAGACCACTGAGCTTGCACATACTCCCTTTGTTACAAAGTCAACTAAACAGGGCCGTAACTCAGCTTAGTGAGACTTTTTCACCATGCCTCATGAAGATGGCTTCCTTGGATGCTGTAGGTAAGATTGAGATCATGATGTGTGCAAATACAAGATGTTTTGATAACCTATAGCAAATATTGAAATAAATGTGTGAAATTTTGTATTTGAGATTAGAACTGATTACTGTTGAAACCAATTCCAATTTTGCTCTATCTATTCTGAGTTTGGCTGGCCCATATCAAGGACAAGCTTACAGACTTAATATCATTTATCCTCCAGGAGGCCATGACATTTTAATGTCCTTAACATACAATAGAGCAGCAAGTTAGTTGCATCATAATCATATTAAAATCTTAATGCTTTAAATCTTTATCCTCTTAGCTACCAGCAGCCAGGCTCAGGCATTAGCTGATTCAGGAATGACTTTGGAAGAGCTTGCAAGTGATGATGATGAAGATGCACCATCCATATATGTGAGTCCAGTTGGTAAAGGCAACAGATCTCAAGCCAGAAAAAGTTTGGAAGATCCAAGTAGCTCAAAAGATTTGAGCACTTACTTAAGTTTTACCAGGTATGTATAGTAGCAATATTTTTACTTGCTGATGGAACAGAGTTTAAAGTGAAAAAAATAATGTTTTAAAATACTATAATTATGCTCCTTAAGAATCTTTGTGCCCCGATCACTTTGTAATGATATATAGGTTTCTTAAGGATTTGGAAGGTTCCAAGCTTGTAGATTTATGTGTGTGAACATCGGTTTTTTTTTATTGACATACATTCTTTAGTCTGAGAGTGGCTGATAGGATAATTTATGCTGCCAAATATAACTGACCTTGTTGCAAGTTTGAAAAAAAAATGCTTCACAGTTATAATTATTAGGATACAACTAATAATCTGTTTCTTCTCATTTCATAAGATAATTGTTTGGATGTTTGATTAGTGCAGCAATTTGTTCCCCTTTTTCTTTAGATAATACAGTCATAATGGCGACATTGCTCATACAAATGAATGGTCACTCTTGTGATAAAAGATGAAGCATACAGTGGATTTTTTTTCCTTTCTAACCGTCAACATAGAGGACAAAATGCTTTTAAAAAAAAATTAATTTGTATGGCATGTCCCTATCTAGCTGTGTCCCACACACCCTCATAATCAAAACTCTATTTGTCATTGTCAGGCATTGGCGTGGGTCATTACTGTAGGCCTATATTTATAGATCATCTCTTCTAGGTGAAATCAATTTACATCTTTAGAACTTGTATTCGACTTAGTACGGTGTTACTGATGAAAGGCAATGTTTGAGATTTCAAAATCTCTACAGCCATAATAGATTAGGCCGAGTCAGTCATTTTCTCAATTGTTTAAAAAAAAAAAAATGTATTAACAAAATTCTATTAAATTGTTTTCAGTTTTTCTACGCATCAACCAAGCACATTCCGTCCTCGCATGATGCTGACAGGATACCAAGGGCAAGGCCAGACTTCCTATCTTGCTCCAGCTATCATACACAAAATGGAAGACTTGCCTGTACATGTCCTAGATTTACCAGCTTTATATGCAGTTACAGCTAAAACTCCAGAAGAATCTTGTGCAAATGTAGGTGTTTTAAGAATTTGACAATGTTTGTAATATTTAGAAAATGCTTTGACAGTCATGCTATTTTGATTTGATGGTTGGATGAATTTTCCCAGTTTTGTGGTGTCAGATGTTGTCGTTAGAATCATACTGTATATTACTGATATTTTTTATTAATACTTCCTTTTTTTTCTTCTTTAAAAAAAAAAGGTATTTCATGAAGCCAAGCGAAAGTGTCCTAGTATAATTTACATGCCATACATAAATCAGTGGTGGGATGTGTTAGGGGACACTCTTCGAACTACTCTGCTTACTCTCATCCAAGACCTGAATCCATCCACTCCACTGCTTTTGCTTGCCACCAGTGAGCAGTCATATTCATCTCTGGACCCACAGGTAAGATAAGTAACTAACATCATGGTTTCAATCAGTAGGATTGACTACTTTTGTGAATAGAAAGTGAACTGTGTGATAGAAATTTTGAAAGTTACAGTTAATTGTGGAGGCGCAGTGGCTGAGAGGTTAAGACATTGCACCTAATTCACTCAATTAGTCTGACTTTCGGCATCGCATTGTTATTCTTGGGCAAATTACTTTAGTTGACTCACCTCACTGGACCCAGGTATGGAAATGGTTACAAGCTGATCGCTAGGACTGGGAAAATAATCTGCGATAGACCAGCTCCCTATCCAGAGAAATCAACACTTTTGTCTGTTTCACGCTACGGAAACAGAGATAAGCTCTAGGTCAAGGGACCAAAGGGTTCTGCAGGACTCATAAAGGCAAAACATGTATTACTTTTCTTTGCTAATCATGTTAGATGAGTAAACTGGATGAAATACTTTCTTAATCTGGGTTTCTTTTTGAAAATCAAATTTTACAGTTGCAGTCATTATTTAATGAGATGTCTGGTGAGGTTATGAAGATGTCCAACCCCAATGCTGAGGAAAGGAAAAACTTTTTCAAAGATTTGCTGCTTCAGCATTCATGCAAGGCCCCACCACAAAAGAAAACAGCAGGTATTTATTGGCTTATTGGTAGTTTATATATGAGTGAATGATTGGATTGTATGGAAAGACAGGATTTATATAAGGTGTTAACTTTCAGATATGAAATACATTTCTTGTAGATGCATAGGTGTTTTCCAAAAAAACAAACCCCTGAACATATATATAATATATACACTGTTTGATGCGTTATAACATTGGGTGCAATGGAGCACTTGCGTTAGATGGGTGATTTGAGCAAAATTTTAGTCATGCTTTTAGGTGTTTAATGGATAGAATGAAATAGCACGATATGCAATATTTTCGTCTTTTTTCAGGACAATTGATTAAAATTTTGGATGAAACCAAGAAGACAAATTTTCTCTCACAAGGTGGCCTCGGTGAATATGTGCGCATGATCAATTTTACTGAGTACGAGGGACATGATGTCTTTGGATCGAGTCCAAAACGTTGTAGAGAAAGGAAAGCTCCTGTTAAGATATCTTCAGCGCCCTTGAAAAAACCCATCGCCACCTCCCTTCGTCGGCCAAATTTCAGATCATCTCATAAGATGCATCTAAGATCTCGCAGAACAATTCGAGGATGTAATAACAACCATACCGCTGACATTGGAATGCCTCATGATTATTTCTATGTCAGTCAGTTTGATAAACTGCACTGTTTCCCACAGAGACTCATGAAACCAAATGTGTTTGGCAGGCCGATAAATTCAAGATTAGAACATCATGACCGATTAAGACAACGGTTTTCATTGATGAAACAGAAATTAGTTAACTCTAACATCAATACAAATTGCTCAAATCACTTTCACGTCTTCAATAGACTTTGGCGTTATCACCGTAAACTGGACCCAATTTGTTGTAATCGGTCAAAATTCAAGCCATCATCTGCTCAATCTTTCATCAGACATATTGTCAAGAGACAAAAGAGTTGTCATCATCGCTCAAGAAAATGTCTTTCTTCCGGTTCTGTACAAATGCTTTATAGAAAGAACAATAAAAAGTCCCTCATCCGTTCAGATGTGGAACCTGCTGTTCCAATCAATTTATTACATCTGAAGAAATGCACGACCTCAGGATCCAGATTTAGATTAAAGAATCTGGCATTGCAACGGAAAATTCAAATTGGTTATAATCTGATATCACAATCCGACCGATCATCGAATGCCTGCCGTATCAAGTGCCAAAATCATCAGAAAATTGATTCTCCAGGTTTTTGTGTCGACTGTTTATGCATTTAAGCTTTCCTTGTGATATTGGAACGTTTTATTTTGCAAAGTTGTTTCTTTTCTTGCGTTTTCTTACCATTTGAAAAAGGATTTTAGTATTGATCATTTCATTTTTGTAATTGATTTCAAAGGTTACAATTTGTTGCACATATCAACCCAGTTTAGTGTGGTTTAAGAGCATTCAATTCAAAGTAAAAGCCACAAAAGATGTGAGCTGTTAAAGGGTTTTCTTTAGAAATAAAAATTAATTAGGAGCATTTCATGATAGCCAATAGAAGCATGTCAGTCATTGTTTAAAGGAAATTGATGTCCAAGTTGTGTAATCTAGCAGAGATGTCACTTTTCAGGCAATTGCCAGAATTCATACATGTTTAGATCAACCTTTCAACCTCCACATAATGTAATTGAATATTCATAACTTTTAAATTCTGTGATCATTGATGAAACTTCAGACAGCTTTTTCAGCCTCCAGTGGCATCTCTGATCTAGGTCTTTAAGAACTATTTGACAAAAGGCTAACTTTATATGTGCACTAACTTTATATTAAACATTATTTCAAAATATTGCTTTTAAACTAACTGGCAGTGAGATTATAAAAGAAAGTGTATGTTAGATTAAAACGGAATATTTTGTATGCAAAATTATATTTATTTTGTAGGACGAATCAATGATTTTTTTTCATGACCAATGTCTTCCTTTCTGTCTTATTCTACTTTTAAATGTTGTAATAGCTATGTTATAATCTTGTATTCTCAACAGCTAAAAGAATGTTGCAGGTATTACCAAAAGCCACACCTGTGACCCCAAGGGAACTGACCAAACAAGAAATGAATTCTATCATGGAAAAGGAAGAGTTGACACTGATGGAGTTGAGAATCTTCCTGCGTGATGTTCTTAACAAACTTGGCAGTGACAAAAAGTTTTCCATCTTTACGAAAGCAGTCAACATTGAAAATGTTAGTAACAGCAACCGTATCATGAATCTTGTGTCACTAGGCTATGCATAGTTGGTCGACTTCAATGACAATAAAGGCATATTATGATTGTTTTGATAAGCACTGATCATACCATCATTTTCTAAGAAACTTTAAGGTATGATTAGAAAATATATTTGCCGTCACTGCATTTTTCTGCCTCTTAGTATGGCAAATTTCAATGGCAATGTTATAATTTATAATTCAAGATAACTGCCAATTTCTTTGAAGTTATTAGTTTTATCTGGTACTTAGGTGTCAATTGGATAGATTTCGCTTCATAATTTATTTCTTTTAATGTTGTTATCTCTAATTTCTCCCCCCCCCCCCCCCCCCCCCCCCCCCAGGTCACCCCCCAGATTATTACGAAGTTATTGCAAATCCCATGGACCTGTCTACCATGATGTCCAAGATTGACTGCCATGAGTACAACAAAGTCCGGTCTTTCATGGATGACATTGACCTCATCTGCTCTAATGCTTTAGAGTATAATCCTGACAAAGTCCCAATGGGTAATCTTGATATACTAATGAGTAGCTTTTCATAATCTGGATTTATCCGCAAGTAATATTTGATGAGAGAAGCTGCTGAAAAGATAATGTGCATGAATTAAGTCACTGGCATTTTCATATGACCTTGTGGAAAATTTATTTTTAGAAAGAAAAAAGATGCAATGAACATGAACATAGTTTTATGATATATGAGCAAAAGATTGCACTGAAAATTAGCTAATTGTACACGAAGACTAAAAAGAAAAACCTTTTCAATGGTGATCATACATAATTGTAAATATATAACCCAAGCTGTATGTTTTTTGTGCGGGTGCGTGTTTTAAATTTTTATCATTATTGTTGTTTTTCCATGTTGCAACTTTGTTGAACTCTGGAATCTTAAGATCCAACAAAAGAAAGAAAGACTGGCCTGTTTACTTGTCATTGTAGTTTGATTAGCCACTGCCCACAGAATTATTTAGAAAATAATTCTCTGTTTCAAATCGTTTCAGTAGAAATCAATGCAAATTGACTTGAGTAGGGATCAATAATTGTGTTCCTATTTTTTTTTACAGATAGACTAATTCGCCACAGAGCATGTGCTCTGAAAGACACAGCGTATGCTATCATCAGAACTGAGCTTGATAAAGAGTTCGAAAAAATGTGTGTGGAAATTGAAGAGTCAAGGAAACGGAGAGGTGAGTTTTCATATTTACAATATTGTCCTACCCTTTTGCATCTCCTGTTAATGGAATTTTCAAAAATGTCTTTCGGTTTAACGCAACAATTGATCATTCAAAAAAATATATAGCAAACATTTATCAAGGTACTTAGCTATGCCTTCTCTAGATGAAACCTTGTGATAATGTCTTTGTGTTGTATGTTAAGAAGTGAAGGACAACAAAAGTGTCTAAAATAACTAATGATTTCTATTATTGAAATTCATCGCTTAAGCAGTCACCGAGTTGTGCAACATTGATACTTACTTGGGAAAGTTGTTCTGTCAAACCAGGTTATAGGCATTGTGTCCTTGGATAAGACTCCTTACCTAATTAAACTTGACATGTGAAAAAGTGCTTGACAGTAACTTCAGAATGAAAAACGTGATGCAGCTTCTACTATATTCTCCCTAGTAATATAAGAAAGTTTTGTCATCACTTGCTAGTGGATGTTTGAAACATTGTAAAATGGATACAGCATAATGATGATTGTTGATATGCGCTATATTTTACAATAGAATTTTAAAAGTTGTCAAATGATGTTGTCATCTTTAATTTATTTATCTTTTCGCAGGGGCAAAATCAACAACAGTACCTAACTTTTATCGTACCAAACCTGTGTCACAAAATGACCAATCATCTCGTACTGCCATTCCAAGCTATTTAGACTGTACCAGGCCTCCCCGATCTATTCCAAAACCTGAAGGCGAGAGGTTCAGTCGCCGAGTGAGGGGTCTTCATATTGATCCTACTCCCTCCTTGGAAGATGTTGAAAGAGTTGCAAGAACGTCCAACGTCAATGGCTCACCTCAGAAGGAAGAGAAGAATGAGTCTGCTCAAAATTCAAATCAGACAGGCAATGCATTTGATGGCAAAGACGATTCAGCTACGCAGGAATATAACTCAGATAATGAAGGCAATGAAAACAATTGTGCTGATGACAGTATGGATTCTCAAAACATAGGAAAATCAATCGAGTCTAAAGCACAAACAGATCCTCTTCACAAAAAGAAAAGTCGTTCAAAGTGTGTTTGGTGCAAACCTACACGAAAACGACGGAAGCTGTTTCAAACGCACCTATTATCTAGTATCAAAAGAAAAATTGTGCATAAGTCGAGAAGTAACATTGGTGATGAGGAGGAAAAGAATAAAAACAGCCCGTCACCTTCTGTAAACCAGCCTTTGAATATTGAGATTAATGCAAGCAGTGGTAAGTCAGCAAATTCAGTACTACATTTTCTTGACATGTTACTTATATCCACTATCCACTTTCACAATGTACTGTACAAATTAACACCCACTCTTATTGCCACTTTCATCACGAATATCTCTTCCAGAATTGTAGGTAATTTTTCTTCTGCCTACTAATAAGGCCATAAGTGCTTTTCTGACATAAGATTGTGAAAACAGACAATGTTATTTCAGCTAGATTTTACCATAGTAATACTGCTTTCACTTTGAAACCGCAAGGGAACAATGATACAAGCTCTTTTTGTTGTAAGGTTAACCATGGTTTCATGTAAGTCTTTCCACATAGTGGGAGACAAACTTGTCTATTTCATCTAGTGCACCTGTATTTCTTTCTTTAGCTTGAATAATTTAATTTCATTGATAATTTCAGAAACAGATGAATTGAAAAGTCCTGTAAGAAAGTCATCCAGACTCACAAGTCCTCAGATCTTCATCGCAGGGGTAACCACTCGACGGCAGAGCTTAAGTCCTCGTTCAAGAGAGCCTGTTGAGACTAAAGTTAAGGACCCACCTCAGGTGAAGACTCCCATTCCCATCCAGGAGTCAACATCCAGTAAACATGATGAATCTTCACATAGTGTAGCAGATCAAAGTATTACTGAAGAATCACCATTTGCTGAAGAAAAAGAAAAAGAGCAGATAGGTATGTGTTTGATAATTTTAGATGGGACATAGGTGTCTATACCTATGTGAGAGACTAACCAATGCAACTTACAGTGTGACAAGAAATGGAGTGTTTGGCTTACATATAAAATGGTCATTTCTTTTTCATATGAAAGGGATATTTAAAAAATGGTTTTATCACGTAAAAAAAAAAGAAAAGAGAAAGATGAATAAAAACAAACTCTTGCAGATTGTTAACAGAATTCAGAGATTAAAGCTGTACTGTCGCAAAAGGGGTGTGGCTGAACATCTAACCTAATTTCAAGATTACCACATAAAAAATTTAATATTTAGTAGAGATAGACATGATTATAAAAATCAATGACTCTCTAAATGTACCTTACAACAGGAGTCCCTGAGTTGTTGGAAAAGACAATGGAGAATTTGAAGAACGTGGAACCTCAACCAGAGATCAGGAAGGCGGCTGTGGTCAAGTCCTTGGATTTGGACTTTAATGCTGTTGACAGTGGGGCTGGAAGCTCTTTGGATGGCAATGGAGATTCCCGAGATAGCACAGACAATAAGTTAGAGGTAGGTCTTGAAAAGTTGTTTGTTTTCTTAGGGTATTCTATTTTTTAAATGTATTAATCATATTTTACTATAAATTGATAGCTGAAAATTTGCTCTTGCAAAACAAACCAAAGTTAAGGATATGGTATGTGCTGGTTGGATGGGTGAAAATTATCTGAATTTTATAGATTGATAATGGCTTTACGTTAAATCTTGATCTTTAAACAGCAAACTTAAAGATTGTTGAGTAAGACCTGTCTCAACTGCTTTTGCTTCAAGTCGGGTTCTTAATGTGGAAGTCAGTGGTATGAAACAATTAACTCTATTTTACACAAATCAGTTTTGCAGTTACAATGAAAAGTTTTGAGCTATCAAATAAAAGGAATCAATTTTATTTTTCATTATATATTCTCTTGAAAGATCTCAGATTCATTTATTATTTTTGTATTATTTCAGGAAGCACAACCCACCACATCATCACATCAAGTAAAAGGTATTTCATCTGTTCTTTTTCAAAATCTGAATTATAAACATTAAGATAGTTTAGATGCCAACCTGAGGTTTTATTAAGATGAAGAAAGAAAATAAGCTTCCATTAACTTCAGTAACACAGTTCTTTGGGCCAGCTTGTGTTAAGAAATTCAGATAAAATTTACAAACCCAAAGTAAAGTTCATATATTTGAAAGAACAATAGCCTTAAATTTTTACTTACCTTTCAGTCCATATTCCCTACAGGGAGTTTTCAATGAATCGCTAGGTTTACATATTCATATGGATCGAGTCCAGCACACTTCAACATCCTGTCAAATGTAAGGAGCAAGATTTCAGATTTATCACTAGAAAGTTACTTTACCAATTGAACTGGTGTCTAAATTCAGTTGAACAATATTTCTTAAGTATGGAGGAAAATATAGAATAATTTAATCGCTCATCCTGGTGTATTAGAATATCTTTTTAGATTTTTTGTCAAGGACATTGGTTGCATTGTGACCAAAAGATTTTTATTTTTCCGTTTTCTATACAGATATCAATCAAAACAATAAGCATGATTCAACAGTTCTAAGTGAGACCCCAAGTAAACTTGTTGTTCCCACTGAAAAATTGTCTAAGCTTCTTGACCGACTGGTGCTTGCTGCTGAGGGCTTTACTGTGGAGCGTCTTGAGAAGATTTATAGTCAACTAAGTCAGATCATCTTTAGGCACAAACATTGTTATGACAGATCTGACATGGTCACTGTGAGTTCATTTTTACATCCTATTGCTCTTTTTGGTCGACTTGTTAATGGCAAAGTAATAGAAATATTTGATTTTAGATGTAAAAGTTGATCCTACTTTGTTTATTAGTTTAACTCTTTCTACCCAGAGTGTCAACTCTGTCGTCGAACAAATTCCTGTCGTCTGTTGATTTGTATTCCAATCAATTTTCTGAATATAAAGGCTGATGTCGATGTAGCTTTTGACGTTTTGAATTTACACGTATGATTGTTTTTTAGATATTACATTATTCAACTAGACATGATCATTGGGACTTGTTTGAGAGCAATTTAGACTAGGTCTAGGACAGTGGCATTCCCTATGATTACATTATAATAGCCAACATAGGCTATATATAACTGTTTGTTTAAATAGCATGATAAAGCATTAACTATACATTGAATAATTTTGGCCCATGTAACACAACAGTCATGAACACAGTGAATTTCGGTTCGAGAACGCGCAATTTTCCTACTTTTTCCTGAAAGCCCACTGACATCCCTGATTAAGGAGAATTGATAAATTAAAGGTGAAAAACAAAGATTTCAATTTATTAGAATCTTTAAAATGGGACGCTTTTGTAATGCTGATAAGAAAAGAATGCAGAGGTTCCTTAGCTCTTTACACAGCATTGTGTGTGTGTCCTTAACCACAACGGTTGAATCCCAAGTAAGATAAGTCTTAATTTCTTTTGCTGTTTTATTATTTTGTTCATCCTTTTTATGATTTATATTATTTTCATCCCTTTTCTAGGAATTGGAGAAGAAAGTGGCTGAAATGACTCGACAACACCCAAGTGTCTCTTCGTTAAGACATTGAAAGAACGCATCTCCAAAGACACAATTCTTCAATTATTTTTATGTAATTTAATTGACGTGGTACAAGGGCAGCTTGGTTGTTGACGCTGTTGTGTTTAAACTCCCGACAAACTTTTTCTCAGGCTTTGCAACGATGTTGCGACTGTATGAAAGGGGAAATAAGACAGTTGCAATTTACTGTTTTTATTGCAATTGATCTGATTGAAAAGACAACTGAGGTAATGATTATTTATGCTGATGACAACTTGAACCATCAAAGGCAGCAAATTATACTATTTTGATTGATTGATTAATGAATATTATGCATTCCCTTGAAGATCACAGCCATAATCTTATGGATACCCCCAGCTGCCTAGCTGGGCATTTTGTCACTTTTCAAGACATTTGAAATACATGTTTTGGGCACAGTTTTTTGTTTTGTGGTGTGTGGTTTTTTTCTTCCCTCATTTAATATGGGGAAAGGGAGTCATTTTTGTTTCTTTGTTTTATTCAAAATGATTTGATTTTTTTAAATGCTTTATATATATTTATATAATATATATATATCAAATATGTGTAAATAGTTATGGCAGTATGAATTATTTTTCATTTGAAATTTTTATCATGACTGGCAGCAATAGAAGCATTAAATTTAATTTGAATTAAAATGGACTTAAAATTGCATATTTAACATCGGAGCTCAAGTGATTCTCATAGATGGTCGCTTTATTTTCTAATTTTCTATTGCATTTTTGAAATGGTGTTCATTTGTGTCCTGACCTGTCTTTTCTGCAGGTCTAGTTGCAGGTCCTCTATTGGACATTGAATGCTTTCATTATGAACCCGGTAATTCCCTTGTTTATATTTATCCCAATACTAGCTAAACAGAATCAAAGTATGACAGTGTTTTTGACTGATTTAACTGAAGCCTATTTTCAAGCCAAATGTCTTAAGATTCTGATTGAAATTGTACATAGGATGACAGAACATGACTTGTGTGCCCGAGTATGAAAATGAATGGGGCTGATTGGATGTTTCAAAACTGCCAGTTATTAAATTGTAATTGTGTTGTCTGTCTGGCTGTGGTTCTTTTGTTCATTGTCATGTAAAACATAGTGTTCAATTTTAAAAACGATCTTTTCCCCTTTATTTTGCCATTCGCTGCCTTTCTCATTTTCGTTTTTGACATTTTCACATTCATTTTTCATTTTCTCTTTAATTTTTTGCGGTGGCTCATTTACTACAGCATTGTAGAGTATGTGTTGTGTATGCATGTGTGATTTAGCATATTATGTTTGTGTCTATTGATGACAAGGGTACCCTGATTACTGAATTTGTGTAAACGGTTACTGATAACGAAAATGCTGAGATTTTGCAGATAGTTTTCAATAAACATGTTTTATTCATAAATAAGAAAGACATTTCACACTGACTGAGACTATAAGATTCTATGTCATTATTTGAATTTATCACACATGTCCCTGATGGGCTGACCCGAGTGTCCCTCCTTTCCACTTCCCAAGTTGCCAGCTTGACTTATAGCTCAATCGACTCTATTTGTGACCAAATACCTGTAATATCCAGAACAAGGAGAGGAGACTTTCTTGAATTGATTCTTTAATAATATTGAATGTTGACCATAATTCTCAATGGCCTCTCACAATAATTTCAATTAGATTGGGAGAGAATGTGTTGAAATTGAGTGGTTTTGAAATCAATTTATGGAGTCCTCGACTGATTATGCGCCAGGATATGACCAGATAATATAACAATACATCATAATACTGTGTTCATGCCATAGACATTATAGGATAAAACAAAAACATAGGGGCAGATACTTTTTCATCCCAAGTTTCTCCCAAGACAGAATATATGAATATATTAATGCCTTTCACATCTTATTACTACTAATTGTACCATACTACAGATTAATTTATAACTTCAATATAAAATAGATATCATGATGAGTAAGACATACCTCATTCTTCATCATGAATCTTTATTGATATGAAATATGTATATTTCATGTGTGATTGGAGAACTTTACTTGAAAGCAAATATTGTATCGACTCTTCTCTATTAACATAAACGTGAAATAAAAAGTCTAAATTTTTAAAATTTCTTTGTTTCTTTTGTACATTGCACATGTTTGAAATTACAATAGATATTCTTAGTATATATGTATGTCCTTCTGAGCCTTGAGGCGAGGTCCTCAGAACATGTATTTATCCTGTTGTCGTTGACATGAAGAGGACAAAGGGGCTGATTGTCGTCACCCACTGCTCTGGAAACTGAGTTACGGTAGATTACTTCACCAGTTGTGAGCTGGTGCCCATTTGTACACTTTGGAGGGAGAGAGTAAAGGGATAAGATAACTGCAGTGCAAAAAGGACTACAACTGCAACACTGCTGTATGCACGATACAAAAAAAACGTGTCCCCTGGGCAAATGATAATAAGGTCCACAGCCATGAGGACAATATAGCTTATCAATGCAGTTGTAACTACTTATATCACGAATGCTCCACTCCCCCTTGCATACTTGCATATATACAGTAAATTATTCCTGGGTTGAAAGGAAAAATATGATATATATGAATTATTGGTAACGGAAAGATAAATTTTGTCCTGGCAATCTTGTTATATCAGGATTCAATTGAAGTTTTAGAGCTTAAAGTTGGTGAATGAGACTGGTTTATAACGATAAAGATGGTTTTATAGTCTGTGCTCTTGTACAAGTAAAAGTACAGGCTCACAGACTACATCATTTGTCGCCTGGAAGGACATTCAAACTCCCATTCAACTTCCCTTGGGAGCATGTAGTAGAGCAACCTGTTGCATCTGACTGAGGAAATTGTCGAAAGAGCACTTCCCCAAGGACTCATCATTGAGCTTAGTGATGCCAATACCAGGATTCGAACGACTTCTCTGTCTCAAGTCCAGTGAGGAGCCTAACCACCTTTTGACAATTGACACCTCTTGTCTCAGATTTCCTCTCCTGTAACAGTTACCTAATTATGATGCATCAGTGACTCTAGTCATAGACAGTCCTCACTCAAATATATGCAGTTAGCACAAATTTCTTAATGTCATATTCTAGCAACACGAAAATGGTTCATCAATGCTTGAGGAATTCTTTGAGTATTATTAGGTGGGTGCTGTAAATTAGAGATTATTAATAGCTTTCCTCAAGGTAACGGGGGAATCATCACAGAAAGCGAGTCTGGATCACTTTGTCAATATGCAGAGTAGACATCTTGCCTTGTAGTTGTGTAGAATTTCCTTCACAGATTTTCTTTCTTTTCTTATACAAATACCAATGAGTACAGTGGTATCAGTATTAGAGATTCACTCTTTACTTGGATACACTTTACAACAAACTCTCATTTGTTTCCATACCAGTTACCAGAAGATGTTGCAGCCAAGGTGCCAGTGCCAATGATAAATATTTAGAAAAATGAATGGATGAATAAATTAAATATATCAAATGAATAGTTGTCATGGTAAGCGTGGTGGCATACTAGGTTCACTCTTTGTGTGGCCGTTTGATATCTTGCTATTCATTATGACGGTCTATTCTACAATGCCTTTTTCTATGGAAATGATGTGGATTTACATGCATGTTTGTGCACATTTTAGAGCTGGGCATCAAGCTGAATCAGACACTTTTGAATTTTCGACACTCTTGGAAAGTTCCCAATCACATAATCATGTTTATGACATTTGATTTAGAATGCAGTGAAGACATGTAAATATCAAGTAAGCTACATTCAAAATCAAAAGGAATAAGTCACTGTGCATGGCTGTACACTGAGTTGGAGACTTTACATGGATAAAAACAATTGAGACAAAAAGTTATCATTCTTTTGTCTAAAATGTCACTGTGCATGGCTGTACACTGAGCTGGAGACTTAAAATGGATAAAAACAATTGAGACAAAAAGTTATCATTCTTTTGTCTAAAATCACAAAGGGCACATTGTTTAATGCATTGAATTAAGGCCAGCCTAAACAATATGCTGTTGAAGGCCTCGATTGAACTCATAATTATTGGTTTAATCCAACTACTACTACTACTACTACTACTACTACTACTACGACTTCGACTACGACTACTATTACTACTACTACTGTTACTGCTGCTGCTGGTGATGCTGCTACTGCTACTACTATTGCTACTGCTACTACTATTGCTACTACGACTACTACCACCATCACCACTAGTAGAAGTAATGGCACCGTTGGTACTTGGATTAGGCAATTCGTAATCATTATTTTCTTAATGTTATCTTTGTCCTGTGGCAGCAGGTAATCTTTCTTCTTTTTTTTTTTGACTGTAGGGCCCGGTAGGGATTTAAATTTTTTGAAACCCAAACCACCCTTGGAACCACTAGCCCGAATAAAGGGAAAGCACTCTTATTATTATTACATATTACATATCGATTGTTGACGTCAACGACGATGGAAGCACCTGAGTGGAATAATGGAAAGTAAAATCTAATTAATTAATGCTCTCACTTATTGACTTCAATTGCGGCAATTATTTTGTGACTTAATTATTATTCAATGAGGTAAAGCATTTCCAATCGTAGCTGAGTTTTGGTTATATTTGTTTTATTGGGAGAAAGTCTGTCTTATTTTGAAAGGCCTTTCACTTTCACTTTCTTCGTCACCATTATTTATATTATTATTATTCTTCTCATTTTTTGTTGTGAGAAATATTTTTCTAGATGTCAAGATGACCGCTTGGGAAGTCAGACACCACGTTTTTTTTTATTCAGTGAATGAATGTTTAAAAATGTCAATCCATAATAATTGCTCATGTGACATGATCATGTGTAGTGTATCATCAGGTTGGACCAAGACCAAAGTAAAAGTAAAAGGTCATGCATTTGAAGAGGTCTTTAATTTAAATTCTTAAAAAAACCCAAACAAAACATCAAGGAGACTGAACAGATAATGACCATTTTCAAAGAAAATCTTCCAAACACTTGATAATTATGTCGATTAAATAAGTTTTAAAATTGATATGACTAACAATGAATAATGAATGAATGAAGTTCATTTTTATGAAAATAAAGGAAGGAATGAGGGCTGCCAGAAGTAAAAGCTAAAAATCTGAATAAAAGTAAAGGAATGCTTAAAAAGATAAAGGTACCATTATCTTTTTATATGCGTTTGTGAAAATACCATCGTTGAGGTTACTAATGAAGACAAAAGATTATTATTAAAACAATGTCATCCATATTTTGGTCAACTGTAAAAAAGTATTTTTTAGATGGTTAGTCTCCATTCAGATAATTCATATTTTGAGTTTTTTTATCTTTGCTTTTCAGAATAGAGTAGAGTCAGTGAAATTAGCAACATTTTGGTTGTCGGGGAAATTGGCCGCCTAAAAAAAACCCCTTGTATTGGAACAGCCTGATTAGACCATTTTAGTGTGAACTGAGGTCACAAGATTTCGTTTTCGTATGCTTTAACCAATCGGATGGTAGACAAAAGAAGATACGGGACATTTTGACAACTGTCAATCACACAGTGTTCACGTTCGCCATCATCTACCAAATTTTGCCCACCGTTTGTTGTCATGCACATCAATATTGCATTGCACTCCTTCACTTAAATCAGACCCCGATTGTTTTAATCTCCAGATTATCTTATTACCTTTACATTTCGTGTTCAATTATTATTAGAAACGTTTCCTTTTAATTGCATTTAATTTTTTCCCACACCATAACCTTTCGGGGAAATTGGCCGCCTACTTTTCAATACTTTATACAACTTGTTTGATTTGATTTTTAAATTTGAAATTGTTTATACGCTACATTTTACATTTTTTTCTACGCCATGCCAAAAACATCTAAAGGTATTTACAGGAGTAAATACACAGATGAGGACATCGTGAAGGCCATGGATGTGGTGCAGCACCATGGTGCTATAATTGCTTCTGCTGCCCGCAGCACAACTTATCCCTCCCAAGACTGGGGAATTATGTAAATTGACGGTCCGTCCTCCTAGGGAAAAAGGATGAGCGTACCCACAAAAGAACAAACAAACAAAAAGAAAAAAAAAGAAAAAACAACAAAATATAACAACAAATAATGATAATAATAATAATAATAATAATAATATAAACTTTATTCATCCTTTCGGAAATATGTCTTACAAACGTGGACATACAGTAATGATTGAAAAATATTTAAAACATAGAAATACAATATGCATATTAATGATATGTTAGGTACAAAGTAGATATCACATATATTATGTATTAAGTAC
>JARDUL010235762.1:0-16997 GCA_030265205.1 Dirona pellucida
CTGTTTAATATAGCCTTAGAAATCCTTAGACCGCGCAAGCTCCTCCACCGCGGCAAGGTGAGACACAATTGGAGGAGGGAAAAAAAAAACCAAAAAGAAAAAACATCAGATGAGCACAGCACCAGTAGCAGTAGCAGCATGGTTAAGCACAGGCCCAAGATCATGGGATCCCAGGATCGAAATGTTCAGTCTCTGGCCTTGGGAAAGACTTGTCACACAATCACAACTTTTCCTCACTTGACTGTTTGACTCAGGTGTGAATGGTATGTCTGACTTTTGAGTGCTTGAGAAGATCCTTCACAGAACTTTTCCTTTGAGCCGGGGTGATAGACTATAAATGACGTCAAATCAGTGGTCTTGTACTGGTATGGTAAAAAAACCTCACTATCAATATCAAGGCACCTTTATCTTTTAAAAATGATGCGGTACAGAGCAAGTGGTAAATATTTTAATCTTCCCCCCCCCCCCCCCTTGACCCAAAGATCTTATGAGTGCAGGAAGGTGGGATTAGAAGAAATGACACAAAAGACAACATTTGTGCCAATATTGTCACATATTTATAGAATGTTATTATTGGGCTATATGAACTTACATTTTCTTGTTGTGCTGAGTGAGGAACCAAGTTTCTGTAATTTAATAACTAATTCTTGGCTCAAACCAGCTTTATTCAGGTACCACCAACTGAACTTGCTGGCATATTGCACAAGTCTGTGAAAATAAGCAAATACCTTTTTTTTTAAAATCGCAAAACATTTAATTTTTCATTCACAAAAAAATATGAAACTGCTGGGATACTTAGATTTATTTCACACTTTGATGGGTAAAACATAACTAAAATCCAATCATATATAAATATACTTTCAGTTCTACCACTGAGTAACTATCAAAATATTATTCTGGAAGCGAGTGAATAACAAATTAAAAGTCATATTAATCATCCTGCGAACCTTGCACTTTCTGATATTGTTCATATAAAATTTATATTAGACTTTTTGAAACCATTGCACTATACCCTCCTAATGATGATCAGTATTTTGAATGATAATTGTGGCAGATACCTTGCATTCTTGATGATATGAGATTGATAAGAACACTCTTTTATTTTTACACCAAGCTACTTCGTTCATTAGCTTGGCTTATGATATTATGATACATCTAGAATCTTACTTTCTTTTTATTATTTTCAATTAATATGTAAGCTATCTTTAAAAATAAAGGTGGGTTTATTTAAGACAGTTCAGTAATAATATAGTCCATATCCCCATCACACATTCACATTGAGGCTATATAATAAGGCTCACAGACCACCCCTCACCCGGTCAAGTAGTTAAAAGTAAGTCTTTCCATAGATATAGGCTAAATACAACAACAGGCCTAGCACTGCCATGATTTGGATCCAGGATATAACTAAATAATATTGTGAGTTTATCAAGTTACTGGTGCGTGACTGATATACACGTCAGTAAATAAACTAGAACTAAGGATAAGGAGAGCATATTATATTAATATTAGTATTAGTATTAGTCTAGAGTAATGACCTGACTTTTACTTTTATACTCATACTTATAATTGTTACAGTTACAACCACGCAGGAGGTGATACTTTCACCTTCTCTTGTGTACTAATTAACTATCTAGTCTAGATCAGAGCAATTGAATTCTTACTTTTATGCTTTATTATTGCTATCTAATATACAGAAGTCTAGTCTAATGATTAATAATAATATTAATATGGGAGTGGAAGTGGAAGAAGACGTCTAATAATAATACTAATACTAATATATCTACCTGAATAACTTGTCTCTTCCGCTAGCCTGGGCATTGAATTTTACCAAGGTGTCCAAAAAGTCTGAATCCATGTGGTGTATTCTCGAAGTTCGAAGACTATCTATCTCTAATAAACTCAAATTGACCTGAAACAAGCACACTTCGTTTCAAGAGACATTGGTTTTGCTCAACCCAAACTTGATGTCCGGCCAAAGTTCAAACTTCGCTTGACGATGTTTGTATTCTGCTATGGTAGTCGACTTTCACATTTCAATCCAATCTCTACCTTAAAAGGTATCGACTATCGACTACCTGTTTACTGTTTGCTGACACATGACATATTCTTGTTTGATTTTATCTAGTGGCAAGCTACCTTTATCTATCTATTATCTATTTAGACTTTCTATTTTTAAAATGAAAAATATTAAAAATATTCGACTTCACGTTTCAACTTTAAGCAAGATGAATTCTCAATATAAAAAGAAATCGAATTATATCACTCACTCTCTCTCTTTTTTTCCTTCCCAAAACTAATTTAAAATCAACAAAGATAAGAAACTATACCAACGCATTAATTTCAACGGGTGAGAAAACAAAAGTAGACAACAAAGTGGAACAAGAATCAGGGAAAACAGTTAAGAAAATGATTATTAGCAACTGATTAAAAGCATGTTTCCATAGATTAAGGAATAAATTAACATTAAGATGAATACGCTGCAATAGGATGCACTAGTTAGTGTATGTCTGTATATGTACTATCAACAAAAGATGCATTTTTTGAAGGACCTAGCTAGGCCTAGGAGGACTAGCCTCTGCCTCTGGCCTCTACTTCTTCTACTAGTCTAGTACTAGACGTCTAGTAGTAGTACTACTAGACGTCTAGTACTACTAGGAGGACTAAGGCTAGGGCCTAGGCCTAGACTACTTTTATTATTATCATTTATATATTTATAATTTATATATTATAATTATACTATTAGACGTCTAGATCTAGATCACTAATTATATTATTACGACTATGTATGACTATATGTATGATGACTATATTTATATAATATATGTATACTATTTCAATTTCTATACTACTTACTACTACTACTAGGACTAATAATACTTTACTAATAAATAATAATAATAATAATAATGACTAATACTAATGATGATAATGACTTGCGTTGGGATTGTGGTGATTAGGCTTAGGGCTAGGGTGTTAGTGTTAGTGTTAGTGTTCAGCAGTGTGTTAGTGATGATAATGTGTTAGTGTAGTTAGTGTTTGGAATAACACTAATAACAACACTAGTATTACTAGTAACACTAACCTAACACTGCACTAACACCTCAACTTTCTCATAATTTAACACCTTTCAATTCCTGTCTATATGAATATGAACCCATTGCATTAAGTCATTGAGTTTGAGTTCGTTTCTAGGAACCGTGTTAAATTTCCATAATTTTTCACATTTAGAAATGGGTTTAGTGTATGATGCATTCTGATGAGATAAAGTGAGACTGGTGATCTTTTAGTTAAATTGGGACTATTTATTTGTCATATTGTGGGAAGAATGCTGGTCTGTTGCATATTATTGTGAACATAAAATGTTATATTTGAGTTTCCTTCTCTTTTGACATTTTATTAGAATCAGCAATGTCAGGCTATAATTATGGAGGGGGCAACAACTTTACTCCATCCTCTGGTTATGCTGCTCTGCAACAAAGTGGTGGGCCAAGCAAGACCTTTGTTCCTGGTCGCACCTTGAATTACATGCCCACAACTGCTGGTAAAAGGAGAGCAAGGACCGAAGAAGAGTAAGTACTTACAAAAATAGACCTACAATGGTTCACAGGGCAACCACAAACAGATCAAATCTTTTCATGTAACAGATCCCTAGCTACTTGCATTGCAGCAAGCTTGGCGCGTTTAAATAGAATTAGAAACTCTCTTCAGAAAGTCTGTGGGTCAGGATTTATGACAAGCACATGATTATCCTTCCGTCCCACTGGAATGAAACAAACTTTATGACACTCAAATACTGACCACAAAGTTTTGCCGTTGTCTTTGTGCTGTCAAGTATGATGGCATTATTACCCAAAAGGTACTTCCTTCATACCATGTTTCCAAAGATTATGTTTTGCTAATAGCCTGTAGATTGCTCACATTGAATAAACTTTGAAATTGTAATAATGTGATACAAATGTGCATGCTAAAGCAAACTATTTCTTCACAGCATGTGTTTTTTTCTGTTTTCATCCCAAAATAAAAAGGGAGTTTGCAAGGGGTGCAAACAAGCCCAAACAGCCAAACATTGAGTGTTCCCCTATATATAATATAATTCTCCTTCTTCTTCCTTTTTCTTTAAATTTTAATTTTATGGGACAGCATTAAGTATTCCACACTATTGAATTCCCATTGGACCATACATTCTATGTTTCTTTTTTAGATTTAGCATACATATTTCATTTTCAAAACAGATAAATGGGTATAGAAGCGTTTACACGTACATTATTCCTGAATTGTTTGTCTTCATTTTGGTAACAGGCCTAGTTACCTTTGTTATTATCGTGTCTGGTCGAGGGACTTATTACTTCCAACAAGACAATGAGAAAAATTTAGCCATGTATGAACTGGGAATCAAAGCCCAACGTTTTAAGAGAGAAGTCATCAATTGTCTGTCTTGAAATGAATTTGAAGGTACTTCAATGATGATGAAGACGATGATCATCCATCAGGCAAAGACCCATACCAGCCTGCTCCAGACAGCCCAGGGGCCAAAAGTGATGTCAGTGATGACCCTCTTGATGCCTTCATGGCTGGAATTGAGGTAGTAATGTTAAATATTTATTTCTTCCTTTTAGCATTTTAGGATCATAAAAATTAGAATTGTCAAAGAAAAGAGCATATGAGTAATGAAACAGTTTTTTCCAACATTTATAAGTCATGACTTTAAAACCCCAACAAATAGTGTTAAAGTTTCAAGTATGATTCTCCCACCCACCCACACTCAAACTTCACTTTTTTTTTTTCTTTCTCTTTTTCTTTCTCAGTAAAGATATTTTGAAGTCTTTCTTTTTGCAGTGATAATTCATAATGGAGTTGCATAGTCGTAGTGGAACTGATTGAATCTCTTCAGTGTGTGTTTTATTGGCTTTAAACATTTTTCTTTTTCAGAAAGAGATTATAGAAGAAACCCAAGAAAAAATCTCTACAGAAGAAGACAAGCTAAAGGAAAAGTAAGAAATGTTTTTTATTTGTCAACCTTTTGTTACATTACATCCTATTATCATCAGTGCTTTCAAATTGTGGTCTGATGATGCAACTTTGTTTGATTATACTTCTATATAATTTATTTAATACATAGTCAAATATGAGTTGGATTGTATACCTGGAGTCAATAGATGTCTGCACTAAAGCTTTGTCAGAACTGAAATTTTGGGTAACCATGGGTCTTTCTGCTCTATTCAAGTTGGTGTGCCAATGTAGCCTTGCTTGTGGATAGTTATTGTTCAAGAACTTGGCACTGGAGCCTGACTGCCAGTCTGTTGCAAATGAAAGTGAAGTGAGAGGTGGTGCGATCGTCTGCTTTACATCATCAACCCCCTTCACTTCACCCCTCCCAACAATCATTTGTCGCCATATTTTTTTTCTTCTCTATCTACAATATTCGTGGTTACTGAGAAGTTCAGTTTTTGAGTTAGTGGGGTGTAGGTAGGTCTAGGATCAAGGCATACATCATAATTATCAACCACAACGCTATTATTCTAAGCCTCTGACTTCACAACCCTGCCCCAAACGAAAACAATGTGTCCTTAATGATTTGTCAATTGTGAGGCGTCTTGTGTGTGAGTGGTGACGTAAAGGCCCTTGCTACTTTTCGCATTCAGGAAGTAGTCATGAAGGATGATCCACATATCTATTTTTAGCAACTCAGCACTTGATTCTTTTCAAAACAACCATGGGTCCTGGGAACTAGACTTGTCATGTCTCAGCACTAATCTTCCCCCATGATTCCATATATGAGTACATTGATCAGTCTTGAGTAGTTTCTATTTTACTGTTATCCTATGAATTATTGTTGATATTGCTGAGTATTGTATGATTACCATTTTGGGTTTTTATTTTAACAATCGTCAAAAATATATTTCTTGTCTGTCTTCAGAGGAACAAGGGATGACATTGACAAAGAAGATGAGCAAGAATCATATTTCCGATACATGGAAGAAAATCCAAATGCCGGAGTTATCAATGATGAAGAAGACATTTTAGATTATGACAGCGATGGAAATCCCATTATTGAACGTAAAAAGGTGACATATTTATTTCAGTTCTTTTTGTTTCATGGATGAGTAATAATTGTAAGAAAGTTTATCGTTGACCCTCAGAGTTTTTATAATTTAGGAAAAATTTTGGAATCCTTGTTTTTATGTGTGTTAACCTCATTGAATTCAAACTCAAAATGTATTAAATAATGGAAGTGTCTAGGTAGACCCCAATTGGGGACTACGTAGTCATGGTGTCTAGGTAGTCCCCAATTGGGGAGCACCTAGCCACCATGACTACGTAGTCCCCAATTGATTGCTAAACACAAAATAAACACATATGTCTTGTCTTCCAAAAGAAAATTTATTTACTCTGTTGAAATGGAAAATGTAATAGAAATGGAAATAAACACATATCTGTCTTGTCTTCCAAATGAAATTTATTTAACTCTGTTGAAATGGAAAATGGTCACAATCCAACATTTCTGGGGACCACGTAGCCACCATGACTACGTGGTCCCCAATTGGGGTATACCTAGACACTTCCTTAAATAATATTGTTTTTGTTTTAGACTACTAAAAAAAATGAATAGGTTTTTACAATGATTTTATTTTTTCTCTTTCGATTTTTCATCCCTCTAGGTCATTGATCCTCTTCCTCCTTGTGACCATTCAGAAATCGAATATGAAAAATTTGAACGGAATTTCTACACTCCTCATGATGAAATCAATGCCCTTACTCATGATCAAGTGGACGATTTAAGGAGGAAACTGGGCATAAAGGTCCGAAATACAACCCCAGCAAATGTTTAAAAAAATAAATAAATTAGGAAAGACGGAAATTTATTTTATTGCAATTTGATATTGCTAGATAGGGCGGGATTATTGCAACTCATGTGGACATTTTATTTTGACTTAAGGGCTTGTAAACTCTTGTTTACTTGATATTCTTTCTTTTCGTGCTTTATTCAAAACAGGTTTCTGGTTTGTCACCTCCTAATCCTGTCAGTAGCTTTGGGCATTTTGGTTTTGATGATGCTTTAATTGGTGCCATAAGGAAATCTGAATACACACAACCAACTCCCATTCAGGCACAGGTAACATTTACATCAGACCAATGGTAGAAGTGTTTGAAAAAGATTTGTTTGTGTATGTGTGTGTTTGCATAGATTTACAGATTTGTATTATGTGTTTGTGTGAGAGGTTTTATGAGTTATAATTTATTTAAAAGGTATGTTAATTGTGTTTGTTAATTTTGCTTTAAAGAAATTTTCAAGAAATGGACACCGTCGTAACCCCTCAGTTGAGGGAAAAAGACGATGTTAAACAAAGAAGAAGAAAAAGAAGAACTTAGAGGAATAATTTTTTTTGATAATGATATATATCTCTTGAAATCTACGACTATCAATATTTTCTTTAAAAGCAGTATTGATCTATTTGATTAAACCATTTTTGTTGTAATTTTCTCAGTTTTGGCAGTATTTTGAATGTGGAAATGATGGGTCAAATTATTTGTAAAAAGTTCAAGGATAACAAGTTAATTTAGTCCTTAACCTTTTACTCTTGACTGAGGTAAAATGCACAGAGATTTACATTTTTACCCTTTCTAAATTAGACTAAGTGCCCTGGGATGAGAATAGCTATTGTTAGGCTGTCCTTTTAAGATAAGATCGATCTCGCGATTTAGTACAAGTTCCTGTCGCAAACAATATCCTCCACCCCTCCCCCTTTTCCCAAACAAATGATGTGATGGTGTCATGCAATATGATGTGAGCGCTAACCTCATGACTTCATTTCTCTTATGTTTGTTTATTACCCATATCATTGTCTGCTCATTTCAGTTCTAGTGATGGACTTGGAACCATCCGCTAGAACTCGCCCCAACTCTAGTATTTTTTTTCTCTTCATTCTGCTTTTCTATTAAACTAACATCAATGAATGTCCTCCTGTATTGAATTTTTTTACATTTGCTCTAACATATACCCTCAAAGTGTTTTTTTTTTCTGTTGGTGTTTTCAGGGTGTGCCCATTGCTTTAAGCGGAAGGGATATGATTGGTATTGCCAAGACCGGTAGTGGTAAAACAGCAGCGTTTTTATGGCCATTGTTTGTTCACATTATGGACCAGGTAATCACTTCTGAGTTGGGTTGGAAAGTATTTTTATTGTGAACATTCTGAATTCCTCTGAGAAAAAAAAATCATTAGTATTAGACTTAGTGTTTTAAGCGAGGAAAACTGAGTGGGTTCTTTCATAACTGTTTAATCTGTTTAATTAATCATTGAAATGAAAATATAGGGGGGGGGGGGGGGGTGCGAGATTGAAATTTCATCAGCCGATAGTCAATTTGCGAGAATATTGGTTTCCCGGCCCTTGGCATCAACCGGGACTGGCGAGAACACTCATGGCCCGGCAGAAACATGTTTATAGAAAAGAAAAGTGTTAATAGAAAATAATTGGCACATATGGTTGTTTAGGATGTTAAAGATTATCATTGGTAAATTATTCTGCTCATCATTTTCCTCAGAGAGAGCTTGGAGTGGGAGAAGGACCCATTGGTCTCATTTTGGCACCGACAAGGGAATTATCTCAACAGGTAGATGCATTTTTGTTTCTTTTATTTATTAACTTAGAGCCCCTTAAAAGAATCATATATGAGATATCAAAACCATGATACTTTTACAGTGACCATGAAGGAACTGTGATAAGAGATGTATTCCATGATGTAAAACAAAGCTATTTAATCCTTGTTAATAAAGTGCAAATTCTCGTTCCCGTAGTATTAGCCAGAAAAAGTAATACAACATTTTGTCATCTTCTTGATGGGAGAACGCTTGTCTGTCGTAGATTACCTCCTGAGCTGTAAGCTGGTTCCCATTTTTTCATCTGGATTGAGTGAGGCAATGGAAGTAAAGCATCTTGCATAAGGACAACAAGACAATGCTGACAGCCAGACTCTAACAGAATATTGCAATTTTAGCATTGTTACTCTAGCGATTTTTATGCAGTCTGTAGGAATCGGTATATATACATTTTAACCTTTTGACATTTAAAGGGCCCAAAGAGTGAATGTAAATACAAAGATGCACCATCCCAGCCTCAGAAAGTATAGGGAGTGAAATGATTTGATTTCTATGTCAAAAATTATTTTGTCCATTACTAGATCTATCATGAAGTCAGAAAGTTTGGCAAGGTCTACAACATCAATGTGGTGTGTGCCTATGGTGGAGGCAGCATGTGGGAACAAACCAAGGCTTGTCAGGAGGGGGCAGAGATTATTGTAGCCACACCGGTATGTACTGTGCTATAAAGGGTCAGTGTTTGGATGTGGTGGGGATCCCTTATGTAATAGTTAATGCTACCTTTTTTAATCTTTGAAGGTTCAAGGATTCAAGGACCTTCCCCTTTTGCCTTTGTTCAGGAAATGCTACATTTGATATGACCTTACAGTGTTTTGAAAAAAAAAAAAGAGTGAAAATTTAATACTTTTGTTTTTAATACTGAGATGGAGTGTCGTAATTCTGAATTGCAATGTACTGCTGGAAAAGGTTCAGTAAAAGTTAATGCCTACCTGTTTCTTTTTATTTCGTGTATTTATGATGTTTTGATTTGAAGCTGAAAGAGGGCCTTGAATGTTCATTCACAACTCATGTTTGCAAAAAAACCCAAAACAAAAACAATTAAAGAAAATGAGGATAATAACTTTCACTTGTAATATGTTAAATAAATATATTATTTTTCATAAACAGCCATGATTTAAGCTTAATTAGGAGGTTCATAAGAGTAATAGATAAATCAAATAATTTAAAGTTTCCTGTGATATCGGTCTGAGGTTCATTCTCCTTGATTGTTCCTCTTTAAAAAAAATCTAAAATGATTATTTGTTTCTGTTAGCATGTGCTGGTTGCTTCTTTTATTTTATTAGAATGACATATCCTCTCATCAAATATTTTTCTTTCTTTGTTTGACCATTATTTTATTTTTTTGGGGATTATTTTGATACTCTTATGCTATTACTTATTTTACCCACTGAGAGCCATTTGACTTTTTCCACAATACAGGGTCGGTTGATTGATCTGGTTAAGAAGAAAGTGACAAATTTAAAACGTGTGACATACCTGGTTTATGATGAAGCAGACAGAATGTTTGATATGGGCTTTGGTAGGTTTTGATAATGAATTAAAATTTTTCTTTTTGCTTTTATATATTTTGTTTTTGAAAGGTACATTTGAATGTAGTAATTTTGTAGATGCACTTACTGTTTAATATATTTCCATACTATGTAATAAGACTACTTGTATAGTATGTTTTTCCTGGACTGATATACAGGGTGTTTCGGTATTTGATTAGAAATAATTACTGTTGAAACCTATTCCATTTGTTTTATTTGATTTATTCTGAGTTTGGCTGGCGGGGGTGGTCTGAGGTATTGAGACGCCTTTTATAGGACTATATTTTACATAAGTAATGCATAGTTTTGTACCATTTGATGAGTCATATTGACCATATGTTTAGTTAATTATGTAGCATAAACTTTGCTTTGACTTTAAGACAAATGATAATTTTAAGGATTACAAATTTATCCTTGAAATTTTTTTCAGAACCCCAAGTAAACTCCATTGCTAATCATGTGAGACCAGATCGTCAAAGTAAGTTGTGCAGTAATCTTCTAATCAATTATACCATTGCCTCATTCAATTGCCGTTGTGCTTACATTTCCTCTCTTATTTTTTTGACATTACTGTTTTCCCTAAGTGGAATATTTTTTTAAGAAACGAGTGTTTTCAAAGATGTGATCATTGTTTTCTCTCTTATTACATTATTTAAGTAAATATTCAGAATTGATTTCTACAGACATAAGGTTAAGTTGCATGACTAATAAATTGATTTATCTCCTTTTCCACAGCCTTATTATTCAGTGCTACTTTTAGAAAAAAAGTGGAGAAACTTGCCAGGGATATTTTGGCTGATCCTGTGCGGGTAGTACAAGGAGAAGTGGGAGAGGTAAGACTTTCTGTCTGTGTGTTTTAAAACATGAGCGGGTTGTGTTCATGTAGATTCATAAATGAGTATGTCGTCAAGGTGCTGACATAATGGCCTCAGTCAGACTTAGGCCAAAATGAACAAAATATAATGATTGTGCTTACACTTACAATGTTAACTGTATGATAAAAGCAAAATGACCTTGCTTTAAGAAACTATACTAAATATTCAAATAGAGGACATATATAGATATTTCTACTATGACCTCATTTCTATCACTAAATCTATTTTGAAGAAAGACCTCTGTTAAAGATTAGCACTTATTCTTTTGTCAATACGTTGAATGTAATTTAATACTTTTAGAACATAGTATGGATAAGGTATTTTATGATAGTTGAGCTCAGCTGTGCTGACATGTTCTATTTTATGAATAGCTTATTTATTATGACTGCCCATCATAATTGCCTAAATGTTAGAATTGAATTATTGGTATCCACAAAATAAAAATAAAAAGCATTATAATTGTTTTGATTTGCAAAGTCCTCTAACAAGTTTAAATTTGCTGTGTATCAATAACTCAAACATTGGAATCAGGTTATGAACTTTGAACTGTCAAATTTTGTGACAGAGGTATACCTATTTTTCCCTGCAACCCAACAGCATATTTGCATTATCCGTTTTCTCTTTGGTTTGATCTGAAAATTTCAGAGAGATAATGTATGAAAAAAGTATTCTGTACTTTAAGATAATATAAGGTCAAAACCTGAAGCACTTTTGGTTGTTCTTCATCCCGGTTTCCTGAGGGTGAAGTAATGTTTTGTCACGATGTGGATAGGACGCTTATCTTATGCAGATCACTTTCCTCTGAGCTGTGAGCTGGTGTCTGTTTCTACTTCTGGGTCGAAGCTGTTGGAATGTAGCATCTTGCCCAAGGAAAACAATGCAATTGGTTGCTTTAAAAAAACAATTATGAGGCTTGATTACTATATGATTTTTATAAAAACTATTGAAGCCAACATTGATGTATGTAATGTATGTTATTACAGGCAAATGAAGATATTACACAAGTTGTGGAAGTGTTACCTCCTGGACCAGCCAAGTGGACGTGGGTCATGAGACGACTGGTCGGTTTTACTTCTGGTGGGTCCTACTTTTGGATATACCGTCTACTACCAATTATCCAATAATTGTTCTTTGTCACTAAAAGTGTGGGATAAGTTAGCGTGTCTTGTGGCGAGAAGATGCTAGTTGTGACACCCATCAGATATATATACATATATATATATATATATATATATATATATATACACATCTCTATGTTTTAAGTGTGTGTGTAAGTGAGAGAGACAGTTTTTCAAAATTTGTCTGTTTTTCTGCTCTGCCACCCCTTCATAATTTTTTCTTTCATTTTCATTCTTTTGTTTTTTTATTTCCGTCTTTCTTTCTTCTCCCTTTTTTCCTTTTTGTGTTTGTTTTTGTTTTTCCTTTCTTTCTTTCTTTCCTGTTAAAAAATTGTTGAAGAAGATGTTGTAGAAATGCTTAGTTACTTTTTTCAATTTCATTTGCTGGTTTAATATAGTGATCACATATATTTACCTTACATTGTTAATTATTGAGTTATCAGAGTCATGAATTAAAGAAATAAAAATTATCTTGACATTTTAATTGTTTCAAGGAGATATTTGAAAATTTGATTGAGGTCGTCCTTATACTTATATACTATTTGTTATTTTTTCTTTTCAGAGGGAAGTGTTCTTATTTTTGTCACCCGTAAAACAAACTCGGAGGAATTGGCGGCTAATCTGAAAGCAAGAGACTTTGAATGTGAGATTTTTTTCCTTCTTTTTCTTTTCCATTAAAATTTTTTTTTTTAATTTAAAAAGATAATTTCAATCATTTATATTCCAGTTAAGAACTCTACAGATACAGATACAATGAATTACTGCATGTTAATGTAGAAAGTCACAGTTAAGATATTTGTTTCTTGTATCAGAACTGTAAGTTCGCAATACCTATGTTTGTAATCTATAAGATGAAGAAAGTTGAAATGTTTTTTTGTTTGTTTTTTGTTGTTGTAATTGTGAGATACTATGGAGAACTCTACAGATACAGATACAATGAAGTACTGCATGTTAATGTAGAAAGTCACATTTTTTAAGGTGATCACAAATTTTCAATTACTTTTATAGTGGGTTTGATGCATGGAGACATGAGCCAGTTAGAAAGGAATGAAATTATAAACGCCTTCAAGAAGAAAGAGTTCTCCATTCTAGTGGCCACTGACGTTGCTGGTAAGTAAATTGGAAACCTTGGCATGATGAAAAGTAAAACATATGATCTTAGCATTTCCCCATAACCAATATGCGTTTAGTTAATGAATACTGAGAATAAAGTAATCAGTTGCTTGATACAAGCTTGAATTCTGCTATTTTGAATCAGATTTTATGAATGAAATGATATATGCCAAGGGCAGATGGTTAACCTATTACAATATTATTTAAATGAAACATTATAAACAGAGAGAGTTGGATTAGGTTTCACGATAATTCTGGATTTCACTTACTTTATGTATATCGCCTAAGTTTAACACCAGGAGAAAACAATCACATTAAAAACAAATTAAAGTTCTCCTTCCATTCATACAGACCAAAACTAAATAGTCAAGACAACATGTTGTAAGTGGTTTTATATAATTCTCTCCCAGCCCGAGGTCTGGACATCCCTCACATCAAGAATGTCATCAACTATGACGTGGCAAGGGACATTGACACTCACACCCACAGAATTGGTCGTACAGGCCGTGCTGGTAAGTCTCATCATACTGGTATCATTTATTGTGGTAAGAATGCTGATAATTATAATAATAATGATGATAATAATAATAATAGTAATAATAATATTAATGATTGTTATTGAAATAATGATGATAATAATGATGATAATAATAATGATGATGATAATTTAATGATAATTGATAATGATGATAATAATAATGATGATGATAATTTAATGATAATTGATAAAAATGATAATAATAATGATGATGATAATAATTTAATGATAATTGATAATAATGATAATAATAATGATGATAATAATAATGATGATGATAATTTAATGATAATTGATAATAATGATAATAATAATGATGATGATAATTTAATGATAATTGATAATAATGATAATAATAATAATAATAATAATAATAATAATAATAATAATAATAATAAAAGTAATGATAATGATAATAATAAAAGTAATGATAATGATAATAATGATAATAATATTAGTAATTTTCGACATTTAAATGGCACATCTAATCGTAGTCAGTAGACAATACACAATCGCACTCGTAAAATCAATTAAGCAAGGAAGAGTAGCAGTATATGAACGTTCAGGTGAATATTTTTAAAATACATTATTTTTTTGTCTGTTACATCCGTCTAGGATAATATCTTTATACAGGTGTAACGATTTGACTGATTTATGGCAGGAGACAAACGTTAAATGTTACGTTTAAATTTGAAAGCTTTCAAGCTCCTTAACTCTTTGGCTACTGGGGAAAATTGCCAAATACTATTCGATAAGACCAGAGCCATTTTTAAGAGGGGATAGAAGACAGTATAGGGATCAGAAAAGGGGCAGATATAGAAGCAATTTTGATGATAACCCCCTCATGTTATACATGTATGTGTAGGGAATTGAATGAGGAAAATAAAAATGTTGGTTTTGAAAAAAAAAAATTGTGTCTGGAGTTTGCTTTGCACAATTATGTAACAATCTTACGTCATGGAGAGGGGAAAACAAAATACATATTTTTACTTACTAAGTGCGATAAAAAATATTCCAATGCATCAGACAGACTTGTAATGTACATTCATTGGGCTGGTAAGTCCTATGTCAATTGTATGGGTGTGGAATAATCGATATCCGAGAAAATGACAGAATGGTGGAAGTAGCTATTGTTACTAGAACTAGCACCACTCGTAGAGTGTCTATCACTAGCACCACCATTATCATCACTGTCACCACAACTTTCCTCACTACTGACACATTAATTTGAAATAAAATCTGGTGAATCATCAGCCTTAGAAACACCAGAAAGATCACTGTTATCAAAAATATCACGGAAGACAGCAAAAACTTGATCACGATTGTATCGGATTACGACTAGGCGCAGCCATCTTCACTGAACACTTTGAGAAAATGAAAGAACTTTCGCTCCGACTTTCAAATTAGGCAGTCAAGTCAATTGTCTTACCCCTTTAGACGAAATGAATAACAGCCAATGAAAATTCAGTTCTTTATTTATCTCATTCGTCCCTTTGCGGATTCGTTTCGCATCTTCTATATATCTTAATAGGGACGTAAAGAGCTAACGCACTGTGCGGCCGCCGGTAGTCAACGGAGTTGAGCCAACTAATGCACTGTGCGGCCGCCGGTAGTCAAAGAGTTAAAGACTCATGCAGATAGTTTCTATTGTTGGAACCACCAAAGTAGAGCGATCTTTCATCAATAAAGTTCATGAACCCGGATTTGTAAGTCTTAATGAGAAAGACTTTAGTATGAGATAAAATATGTATTGTGTGAAAATGGATGTGGCGTTCATTTTGTTTATCATTTCATTCCAGGCACCAAGGGCCATGCCTACACCTTGATAACAGAAAAAGACAAGGAATTTGCTCCTCATTTGGTCCGCAATTTAGAAGGTGCAAATCAGTATGTCCCTCCAACTTTACTAGAACTTGCGCAAAAAGTAAGTTAGTTTGATTTTATGTTTTTTTCAAATTCATTTTTCATTTTTATTCATATTAATTGTTGTGTCGGTTGCATTGTTTTAAGGTCTCAATACATAGATATGGCCAAAGACGATAGAAATTCAGGCTATTACTGTTGTTAGAAGTCGAGGACTTGTATTCACCACATAAATAAAAAATAAACATGAAAATTGCCTCTTTTTTGTGTAGGGGGGGGGGGGGGGGGGCAGTGTTATTACTTTACCTTTTGTTAGACACTTAAAACACACAGAAATGAAGGTTTCAAGCATGGTTTGGATTACTAAGGCACCCTAGAGGACTCAACACATGATATCATTTGACTCACTGCATGGAGACAACGCAGTCCTCCCATGCGATAACCACACCCAAGGCATTTAAGGATCCAAACTTCGAAATTCTTAATCATGTTCCCTATTCATCCGATTTAACATCTTCAGATTTTTTTTCCCCCTATCCCTTTAGTTGAAAAATCACAAGGGGCAAAAAATTGTCACAGACGACGATGCTTATTTAAGCGCAACTTGATGGGAAACATTACTAAACATTTTATCACATCATCATCAATAGAAATATAGTAAGGGACCAAAAAGGAAGGTTTTTCAAACACAACTCGTCATTACTAAATTCCTGTAATAATCATTGTCATTTTGGAGTCAATGTCTAATTTTGTTGCCTGGCCTATCTTTTCCATTCCCATCAGTGCCCATGGTTTAAGAACCGCTACAAGGGTGGTAGGGGGAAAGCCGTTGCCGGTAAAAAACTTGGTCATAAGGAAAGGCCAGGACTTGGGGCTGAAAATGTGAGTATTAAGAAGTCAAAGGATTTTCTTTTAGTTTCTCTTTTCAGTATTTCTGTAATTTTTATTTTGCCCAGCAGTTAGTCTTAATTGGAAAGTGCTGTCGTGTCAAGCTTTCAGTTTTGTAAATATATATTTTTTTCACAGCTTTTATTGAAACAAAAGGAGAGAGAATTAAATCAGTAGAAGCAAAGAAAAGCAGTTATTACGTTTGACACAAATGGAGAAATTTTATTCACAAAATTTGTATCTAACCTGTAAATGTACCATAATGGTGTTAGATCAGAAAAGAAAGAAAAAATCTCAAGTATCAGCATAAATAGTCCCATCGTTTTTTTGTGCTTAATTCTTTCTTTCTTTCTTGATCAATTTACCTTTTGTACCTTTCGGTGTAAGGCTTATGCATCATAAACAAACTTTCG
>JARDUL010235984.1:943-16989 GCA_030265205.1 Dirona pellucida
CCCCCCCCCCCCCCCCCCCCCCCCCCCAAAAAAAAATGTAGTAGGTGTCCATGAACAATTGACAGAAATACCCAAATTGTTTGAAGCAAATGCTCTTTTCTAATTTTCAAATAGTATTCTTATCATGCATACTTCATAAGTGCCATGCCAGACTCTGAAATCATTTACAGAGTGATGGATACTTTAAAAATTGTCTTATTTTTTTCTTTCTTGGTGGTGTCAAAAGTTTTACAATGTGATGCAGTTTCAGCAGTCTTTACAGTAGGTACAGGCTCACTCACACTCGCATAATTTACATAATTTACCCCCCGGCAGGCCACATCATTCTATATCCTTCTCCTAACTCCATGGGAAGCATACAGTAGAGCAGCCTGTTTGTCTCATCATACTAACATCCTGACAATATCTTTCTCTGCCTGTTGCAGCTGTGTTCACATTCACACCTAAGTCAAGTGGGGGAATAAAAGTATATAAAGATTCACCATCTACTGATGAACAACAAGGATTCATAACCAGAATGTTTAAATCTTGAACCTGTCGGTCTGACCACTCACCCACCAATGCTATGGGGTGATAAGTGATAGTGATGGAGTCTAATTCACCATTCGTTAAACTGATTATACCGATAATTTTTTACTAAATATAAACAGTTGCTTGCAAAACTCTATAGGTCAGTCAGACCCAACCTTGACCACCACCACAGTAGACATACCTTGCACTGGTAAGATTACATCTTATGAATAGCATTGTTTCTATTGGCCATACTTTGGAGATGACCAATTCTAAGTCTTTCAGTTTTTTATCAATGATAGTGATATGTGGAACACTACACTGACTTGAGATGATAATTATAATAGTAACAAATATAATAATATTAATAATTACAATAACTGCACTGAGTAATGTGTTCTTCCTTTTAACATCACAATAACAGCCATTTCATTCAATGTTGTCATATTTGCGACAAATACATTGTGACATGCTTGATTATAATTAAAATATCGGCACTGGTATATACCAAATGTTAATAATTAGAAGCAAAGTCCCAAAGTCATTCCTTTACTATTACACCAAAAATGTAATATTCTCACATTGTAAAAGAATGGCAACAGAATGAGGGAGAAGAGGAGAAGTTTGATGCATTTTGGACTAGGGACATAGTAGTAAGGATCCATAAAAATTTGTATTTGTGAATTTGACTCAGTCAGCAATCTGTCATCTAAAGCAAGTAGCAAGGTCAGGCGACACTACCTTGAAGTAAATTCACTAAAAGACACCAGCATCATTTGATCTGAACTTGGGGGAAATTCATGCTGTATTCAAAATGTTATTAAAATTACAATGGAAAGATGCCTCCTTCTCCTGCAGTGAATTGGAATCAGTTAAGCAACTGTTCCACAAGAAGAACGGCTAACAATATAAATAACCAAATGATAGTCCAATGATCCCAAGTAGTAGCAGTCATTGCATAATAAAACCTGACAACCAAAAACATTCTTCTTCACCAAAGTTGCTCACAATTTTTAAAAAAAGAAAAGAAAAGATCCATGAAAAATGACAATGCTTAACTTATACTAAAGAGAACGCTAACACATACCACTACAACTGAAATAAATATTGCTGTAGCATACAAAACTGCAGGGGAAAAAACAAAACTAATGAAAATTTTCTAAAAATAATCCAATATTTGAGGAGGAAGATGTAAACAAGAACTAATGAAATGAAATAGTAATTTGCAAATGTTCATTAATTTACATAAAATCACTTTCAGAATCAGGTTATGAAAAGGTATATTAAACACTATATAATATATAGTCACACAAACAAAAGTGATATTTTCTATCAATGTCAAACAATTTTAGCTTTCTTGAAAATATGACTTACTTAAGTTTGTTTTGTTTTTGTTAAATTGAAGGAATAAAAATAAAAGTCTGGAAAGCAAAACAATATGTAACACAAGGCAAATTTCGACCTGTACAGCTGAACATTTTATAATAAAATCTTACATTGAATGAAATGAACAAAAGCATGATTCACAACCGGTGTAATTGTTATTGTTGTTACACTTGCAAAAAAAAAAAAAGAAAAAAAAAGAAAAGATCAGTTCTAAAACTTTTCGATAAATTTGTTGTAAATTAAAATGATGCACAATCTTTATGCTCAGATCTAAAACAAAATTTGATCATTAAAACCATCACATGTAACAAAACATTAGTATATAAGTATAAGGGGTAATAACAACAACACAGTGTTCTCAAAAATCAAAATTGACTGAAGGTGAATTTGTGCTTACAACTCGAGGTACTCTGGCGGCACAGGAATAAGAGTAAGGAAGATGATCAAGACGCCCTCAGAAATAATAATCAAAAAAATCAATTTAATTAAGAAATAAAACAAATACCCTTGGCCTTGATTACATGACCCTCTGATTTTCCTACGCTGCTCTCTTGCTAATGTGGATAAAACGTAATATTGGCTTAGAGAGATTTTATCACATTCATTCATGATATGAAATGAAAGTTGCTCTGTGGCCTTGATCAAAAGAAAATGTTGAATGGCTGGCCTGAATAAAACAAAGACCACTGAAACAATAAATTTTCTATAAATTCAGATGTACCAGGTAATCAATACCAAAAAACAAAATCTTCGGTGTAAGTGTAAGTGTAACCAGCATTTGGTCACAAAGATCTACCCAAAACCCTTTTGCATTCCAAGTTGGGACCAATTCAATTCTATACATATTTAATAATATATCTTAACCTTTACGATGCTTTGACAATAATTGCCGAATGTTTGCGTCGTCTGGTTGCCACAGTTCGACTGTTCAAAAACATTTTGTGACAAACATAGAAACTGATTTAAGAACACTAAGAAGACCCTAATTGTTTCCCCTTTGAAGCTGACCCTATTTGACTCAATAAAGAATCAAATTTAACAAAGAAATGAGGGCGAAATAATGACTTGGTAAATACTTTTCAGCTTGATCAATATTTGACGGTGAGAGCAAAAGTTAATCTCCTTAGAAGACAGACTATCAACGCATCTCAGGGATCAGAAAACGTAGGAAGGACTGAATTGTAGATATTGCAGAAGGGAATCATGGTCATTTTATTTACATGCTATGGACTAATGTAATGTGCCTTTACTCAAAATTAACAAAAAACACAATAAAAGTTGAAATTTAGCTTTGTTGACTATCTGATGTAAAAAAAAGAATAACTAACATCTGCCTTACTCAATGGAAACGAAACCAGATATGCCAATCATAAAAAAAATCATAAGGCTGCCACAACGGTTAGTAGGTGAAGCAAGAGTTTTGGTTCTTTCCAAATAGCATGAGACCCTTGCAAGGTCAAAGTCAAAGGAAAATGTCAACTAACAATTATGTCGGTAATAAATAGATTTCGTAAGTCATATTACGTCTGCATGATGATAACTATTTTCACTATCAATATATTTATCACAAAAATCAAATTCTAAACATTAACAATTAAATGAAAAAGTTAAAAAAATTTGTCATAATATTATTACAATTGATAAAATCAGCAACATATTCCAAATCAAATGGTAAATACATAAGTTACGATACAACATAGCAAGATATAATTACACTTTAAAAATAGAATTTCATATCTTTAAATGTGAAAGGTGAATGTGCGTGAGAGTGTGTGAGTGTGGGTTTATGATGATAGTGTGTGTGTGTGCTACTTACAGTAAGTATAAATTCATTGACAATTTTCTCTATAGCTCGTATAAAGATGTCTAGACTTACCATAATAAAATGTTTCAATGCAGTGAAATATGACTCAACTAGAGGTAACGATAAAGAACAGACTAAGAGAAGGGGTAGATAAATAGTAATTGTCATGTCATTTTTAATGACCTTGTAATTTGAGTTCGTAGGCTCATGGATTTCATTAAAAAGTAAAAGTTCACGGCTGTGTTGAGTTCTAAGTGTAAGCCAAATTTAGGAATACATGTGTTAGTTCAAACTAAGCAAGTATCAATATTTTGATATTTTGAAGTCAAGATTTCTATATTTAGAAATTATCTGAACCAGCCCCAACTAAATGTGGGATATAATTTATAATACTAATACCACAGCACATGATACATATTTATATTGCTTTGTATAATTCTTGAATTCAATGGTTCTTTAGCACCAAAGTTATTATAGAGCTTTTGTTCAATTTTTTGCTCTTTCTTGATATTCATTTTTCCGACCCACGACACAAGATGCCTTGTAAATTCGTAACTTCTTTGTCTGAAAATTGGTACGCCCACGTAATGTTTCTGTAAAATATTTTCCTTGAGTATATGGAAATACACGTCTCCAAATTGTTTGAGGCAGTTTCTACTTTTTCCTTGAACTTTCAGAAACTAGAATACCAGGAAATGACAGTTTATAATGATTGTATATTGTGAAGTGACATCCACCCCATTAGGGTTTGCCTAAGTGAATACACACTATGATTACTAGACTCAATTTCTCACATTGGTTGATCCTTTATGTTCCATCTCTTTACTTAAAAATTGACTTTAGCAGTGTTGACTGTAATTGGTAGCATAAAAAAGCTGCATATATATATATTTATTATTATGTGCACATTACCAAATTAAAAGTCTACAGTAAAGCTATCAAAAATATGTGTGGAAACATTCACAATTTCTAATCATAATGACAAGTCTGCGAATCAAATTATAATGCATTTGTAAATCAAAATGAAATGACCATTACTCTAGTCTTTAACCTCTGAGAGGCTTTGTTTCAATGCATGATGTGAACAAATTACAGAAATTGTAGTGCAAAACCTTTCATTCAGATGATCAAATCAAATTGCTCTTTGATAACTAAACTAAAAACATACGAGACACAAAAAAAATGCTTGAAGACAGAAAAGACAATCTGTCTGAGACAGTAGCTCATCACTTAAAACAAGGTTGTGTCTCAAAAATGTCAAGAGATGAAAAACCAAATTGGCACAAAAAATGAAATATGTAAATGTAAGAATACTTAGCAACAACACTTTCTAATACCTGTACAGCATACTGCGATATGGACCTTGCATCTGACTCTCTTGGGCAACTGACCGGCTCATCAAATCTCTTTCCTGAGCCACTGTGGTGGGTGCTGCGTGAGTGTGCGTGAGCTTGGAAGATCCTGAATACTGTCGTTCATCAATAAATGGATAAGGGGTATTCTGGTGATGGTGAGGGTATAGTCCACGATGGGCAGCTGCTGCAGCATAGTCTCTCTCCAACATGGCGTGTTGAGCTGAAGAAGGATGTGTTAGGAATGCACTGTTCATGTTGTCTGTCATGTGCTGTGGGTGGTAGGGCATGGGGTGGTTACTGGGATACAAGTTGAATCCACTGTTTACACCAATGCCAGGGAATCTGTCAGTGGAGGCACTGGTTGGAGGTAGGCCTCGGAAATCAGGTAGAGCAGCTGAGGCAGCAGCTGCTGTCGGCCTGTAGCGTTCGTCAAATGGCTTGGGAGCAGCAGAGTGAGAAGTGCGTGTGTAGTCTAAGGATGCGGTTGAACTGCCATATGGGGTCACAGCACTGGGGAAGAAATTGCTGAGGTCGAATCTGTCAAATTGGAGAGAATCTTGGGGTTGAGAGGGAGCCAAGGCAGAGAACATACCTCTCTCCGTCGGAGACCGTACAGCAGAAGGATCAAACATAAACTCCCGTCCAGTTAGATAGTTTTCTTTAGCAGAGAAGAAAGGATTGCTAGTTGCTGCCATGTTTGGCTGTCGGGGGAGATAAGGATTTTGCCAGTGAGTTGGTCTGACCTCCTGTCCAGACCATGCATTAGCCAATGGATGTCGAGAAACGGTCTGGGGAACTGTCGGGGCGGTGAACATCTCAGCGCCAGGCATCGTGGAAGGTCGACACAAGAGAGTGGATGCGTTATTGGTTCTAAGGGAGGCAGCAGGATCAGGGATCCGTGACAAACTGTTCCTGTCTGTTGGTTGAGGAGGTAGGAAAGGGGTGGTCATGGACTGTCTCTGGAACATGGCTTCTGCCATAAAACTACTAGTAACAGGTGGAGTGGCAAAAATGTTTTCTTGTTGACGGAGGTAAGATGGGTTATCCCTTGCAGTGGATGGCGATGGATGAAGAGGGTTTAATGATGGGAAAGGGTCAAATGTTGGATTGGGTGTGGCATGGTTTGCTGGAAGCAAAGGTGTTGTTGTATTCTGCCGGTCCGGCATGCGCGATAAGGCAGAAGACATTGTGTCCCTCGTATAAAGGGAATCATGATGATGTCTTTCTCCCACCATAGCTTCCAGACGTCGTAAGTCAGCCTGACCGGGAAATAAAGCTGAGGGGCTATCCATGCTAGTGATAACACTGGTGGGGACTGCTGAATGGAGCATGTTGCTTGGCGATTTGTTCATCAAATCTCTAGATTCAGGACTTCCAATGAAACTACTTCTTGCAGCTTGATTGTTAGCAGCACTCAAATTTTTCAAATACTGATCAAAATATCTTTTGTCTGCCTCGGAAGAGTTGCCTTCATTATCATCCAACACAGGAGGCATACTAAATTTAGTATGAGAAGACATGTTAGAGCTACTCGACATTTCTGCAGGAGTGCTGGGAAGCTCTCCTGGAATGGAAGCATCTGCTTGGGGTATAGATTGTTGAACCTGTTGAATGTCACCCTGTGAACTATGACCTTGTACATCAGCTGAACTATGAGAATGAATTTCCATGCTACTACGTGAACACATTTCTGCCTCTGGTGGCACTTCAACCTGTCCGTGAGCTGGCAAGTCCACTGTTGCATGTGGATGGATTTCTGTTGAGTTACGGTGAAGCATCTCCACAGATCCTTGCTGGCGAATTTCAACAGATCCATGAGAGTGCATCTCCACTGATCCATGGGGGTGCATTTCAACAGATCCATGGGGGTGCATTTCAACAGATCCATGAGGGTGAATTTCCACAGGTCCATGGGGGTGAATTTCCACAGGTCCATGGGGGTGCATTTCAACAGATCCATGAGGGTGAATTTCCACAGGTCCATGAGGGTGAATTTCCACTGACCCATGAGGGTGCATCTCCACTGACCCATGAGGGTGCATCTCCACTGACCCATGAGGGTGCATCTCCACAGGTCCATGGGGGTGAATCTCCACTGACCCATGAGGGTGCATCTCCACAGGTCCATGGGGGTGAATTTCCACAGACCCATGAGGGTGCATCTCCACTGACCCATGAGGGTGCATCTCCGCTGACCCATGAGGGTGCATCTCCACAGGTCCATGGGGGTGAATTTCCACTGACCCATGAGGGTGCATCTCCACTGACCCATGAGGGTGCATCTCCACTGACCCATGAGGGTGCATTTCCACTGATCCATGAGGGTGCATTTCCACTGACCCATGAGGGTGCATCTCCACTGACCCATGGGGGTGCATCTCCACTGACCCATGGGGGTGCATCTCCACTGACCCATGAGGGTGCATCTCTACTGACCCATGAGGGTGCATCTCCACTGATCCATGAGAGTGCATTTCTACTGATCCATGTGCATGCATCTCAGAGGAGCTGCGAGGGTGCATTTCCACAGAGCCACGTGGGGGTACTTCTATAGAACCTTGAGGATGCATTTCAACAGAACCAGTTGGGTGGGATTCGACAGAGCCTTGGGGTTGTTGCATCTCTGCAGAGCCAGTTGAAGGCATGTCCAATGAAGCCACAGAAGACGCACCAGTGGCCATTTCCTCAGAGTGCACAGAATGCTGCTGCATCAAGTTAGTAAGAGGGGGTACAGAGAATGGGGTGTTTGGACCAGGTACAGAAAATGGAGTGTTTGGGGCAGGGGTGGAGTAAGGTGCAGATGAATCTACTGCATCTTCCATCTCATCTTCTGAACTCTCTACTGGAGGAGGTGCGGGAGCTCTGGGAGGTGTCAAGGGTATGTCGTTGATGCCTTCATCGTCAGAAGAATCCTCACCAGGGGTTTCCTCTGAATTTTCATTATCTTCAGGATCATCCTCTTCTGTCTTTCTATTATCAGACAAATCACCTTCTTTTTCCTGAACATCTTTTGGACTTTCACTAAAAGGCTGAGATTTGCAAGCCTCCTCACTGTGAACAGAATCCAAAGTGCTCAAAGTCTTTTCTGCTTCTTCTTCCTCCTCCTGGTCCATGTTCTCGGCGTCTGAGAAATCCCTGTATGGACTTGCGTTTCCTTGCAGCATGTCTTCTTCAGATGAAGAAGGTGATGGTGCTCTTGGTGGGCCTTTCTTTTCTTGACTTGTTTTCTCCTCTACCTCTACTTGCTTACCATGATCCCCACTGCTTTCTGCAACTGAGACAACTTCAGTCCTCTCATCAACATCTTCTGCCTCTTTTTCAATTTCAATATCATCATCATCACCTACATCACCATCATCATCATCCCCAATGTCTTTCATTGCTTCAGGCATTTTCTTTTTGACTGGCCTTCCTCTCTTCCCAACAACCTTTGCCTTCTTAAAAGCGCTTTTAATTGTCTTTTTCAATGTTGCAGGGCTTTCCTTTTTGTTGTCCTGGAATTTCTGATTTGCCCTAATTCTAGCGCTGGGCTTTCTCTTAGGCAGTGAAGCTGCTTTCTTTTTACCTCTGCCACTTACAATCTTGCTTTCAGTGGCAGGAGACTTGCTACTGGTGACCCTCCGAGAAACACTTCGAGGAGATGTTAACCGGGAAGGAAGTTTTTCACGACCATTGCTGACTGGGGACTTAATATCCTGACCTCTCTTCTTCCTGGCATCTACAGATTTTCCTTTTGCATTAACATCTTCAACTGACGATTGCATTTTCTTTTGACGCCTAAGTGATTGTTTCTCATTCGTATCTTTCTGAGATGCTGCTCTACTTGGTGATTTTCTTCTCGGGCCAATGAGGTGTTTTTTACCCTTAGCGGTTGTTGACCTCAAAGAGCTTGTAGATAAATTTTTTCTTGATATGCCCCTGACAGCTCTTATTGAACGTTTTTGTAGTATTTTTTTGGCTTCATCTTTTAAGTGTTTAACTTCTAATCTCTTTCTTTCTTTATCTTTCCTTGCCTTTTCTTTTATAGCATCTTTTTCTATCTTTTCTTTTTCCTTTTTTTTGTCTCTCTCTATTTTCTCCTTAACCTTCTGCGATTCTTTTTCTTCTCTTTCTTTCTCCTTCTGCCCTTCCTTTTCCTTTCTCTCATTTTCTCTCTGTTCTTCTTTCTCTTTCCTTTCCTTCTCCTTTTGTTCGTCCTTGTCTTTCTTCTCCTTTTCCTTCTGCTCTTGCCTCTCCCTTTTTTCTTGTTCTTTCTTCTCGTCCCTCTCCTTTTTCTCCTGCTCCTTCTTTTCAACCCTTTCTTTTTTCTCTGCTTCTTTTTTGTCAGCTCTTTCCTTTTTCTCCTGTTCTTTTTTATCTTCCCTTTCTTTCTTTAATTGCTCTCTCCTTTCTGCCTTATCTACCTTATCCTTCTCTTTTTTCTCAAGTAGTTCATTTTTCAACAACAGTTCCTTTGGAGGAGGCGGCAGAGGAGTTGCTGGAATAGATTTCATATTCTCCCACCTCAAGGGCGAAGATCCCTCTCCATCTGATTCTTCATCTGATTTGAATTCATATAAATCCATTGGCCCCCCTGAGCTCTTAGAAGCATGCCCTATTACATCAGTGTGAGACGCTTTAGATGGAGTGCAAACACCAGCCTCTGCATCATCACTTTTTGGACCTAATGTTTGATTTGGCGTTTGGTCACCCTCATCGTTTTCATGTGAATCTTTCAAGGCTTCAGTGTTATGGCCACCTATTTCATCATTGACTTTAGATGTAATGGTCTCATCATCACCATCAGACTTGACGCCATGTTCTCCATGCTTAGCTACTCCAAGTGCTGAGGCATCGACAATCTGATGAACCTTTTTCTTATGCCAAAAAAGTGAATTTTTCTGCTTGCACTTGAAGTCGCACAGGTGACATTGCACTGGTTTTTCGTTGGTGTGTCCGCGGAAATGGACTTTGAGGTTGTCGGCATGTCTGAAGGATTTACTGCATCCAGGCCATGTGCAGTGATAGTTTCGTTCTCCTAAGGACAAAAACAAAAACAAAAAGTAAGATAGAAAACATTTATGCCTTTAAATGATGAATATCACATTCTCGTCCCCTTTACTCCTTACGTTAATATTAAAGTTAAAAAGTGACAATATGATGTGACATTGACCAAGCAATGCGATATTTTATTTCCATGAAAATGGAATGGGAACCAGTTCACTCTCAGCACTGCATGATTATCCTTGGGCAAGATGCATCACTCTGATTGCCTAACTCAACCCAGAGGTAGAAATAACACAGCTAGGAAAGCAATCTGTTATACAGCAGCAATCTATCCAGCGGATGAAAAATCGTCACTTAACCACTTCACTCAGTGAAAACTAACGTAAGCAGTAACCCATTATAAGGGCAAAAGAGTCTTACTTACAGACTTACTTTATCAAGCTCTACTATTGCAGGTATGCTGTTAGCTTACATATCCATTTACCTGTCTACACAACTGTAAATTTGAAATAACAATAACAAAGAGAACCTATGTCTTTGGGTGTCTATTATTATCAATGTACTTGCTTCAAAAATAATTTTCAGCCAAAATACCCCCCCCCCCCCCAAAAAAACAACAACAAACCAACATATTTTCACAAGAACATCTGGGGCCCCAATACTATGTGTTTCATGAGTTCATACAAATAGTAATTTAAAAGGATTTTCAGAAAGTGAACAATGACTGAATCGGTACTGGAAATGGCATCTCATCTGTTTTGGGTGTTAAGTGGGAATACAAGTTGCAAGGATGATTTCAACATATTTTGTGATTGAAAATATGAACATTTGCTAATTTATGTAAAAGTTGAGTTTATTACATCAAAGCTAACCAATTTTTTCTTCATTCTGAACCAAACCCTACAAGTGACACCAAAAATCCATACTTTAGGATGGGACAATGGAAACATTTTCTCCCAGTTTTCACTGTTTGCATGAAAAGATTCTTGTTTTACTGTGAATCAGACTATCAATCAAATTAATTGCAAACATTGTTTCCCTATTGTTTTCCACCATGGCGTACAACACAATTTGACCCACAGCAACTGTGCACGCAGCATGTGTGTGATCTCTCTGCTTGTTCAGAAAACCTTGCAGAGCAAAAATAAAGTTAGAGGAAGCTTTGCCGTATTACACCTGTTTTTACTATACACCCTTTAATGAAACAGATATTCTGAGATATATTTCCAACATTTAGTTTTTAACACGATTTTGAAAATCAGCAAAAGAGGCATAGGCAAACCTCTTTAAACTTATTATTTCATTATACCATCAATTTGGCTGTACCATTCTAGACACATGTTATAATGTTATAAGTAATAACTCATTGTACGACCAACAATTATCATTGCCCAAAAAATACCACCCTTGTATGGTACGGACAATTAGAGCATGTAAATTAGTTTCAATGATTGACAGCACAAAACAGTGACGTTTCGACCAACAGGCCGTAGTCAATTTTACGGGTAATTAGCACAAGGGTGCAGTTATCTGTACTTTTACAGACTAAAAGCCCTAATTTATATCATCTCAGTCAAGTTCAAGATACATCATTTGTGTTATAAACATGGCACATGCCAAACTTTAAAACAATCAATTAAAAAACTTTAAAAATCATCAATGAGGAAGTTATTTTAACTGAGAATTCTTTTTTTTTTTAGATGCAGAAAGAAAAAAAAAGAATGAAGGTCGCATCTACACCAGTTTCATTTTGAATTTGTGTTGAAACAGACTCCACAATTTCTTCATTTGACCGAGATGAGTCCGATTTCTTTGTGAAGATATTTGAGGTTCATCCTACAATGAAAAGTACTATTTCAGTTAAAAACAGTGAGCTAGATGATAGAGCAATAAAGAAATCTAGATAAATAAAAAGTACTTTCAATGAATGACAATGATGCTGTGCCCAGTCTTCTATATTACGAAAGGTAGAAGCATAGGGTATCATTAAATCCACTTATATTATTATTATAGCTTTCCATATATTTTACTTATTTTGTGTTATCAAATCAACACTTAAAATAAAACTTTTGTTACCCTCCTTGGGTCTAATGAGACGAGATCAAATTTCAGAGATCTTCACATTTTGGATTAATCATAAAATCATATTGAAATATTGGTTTCCCACCTGTGTGCGTGATGGCATGACGTTTCAAATGGCTGCGTTTGAAGAAGGAGTAATTGCAACCCTCCACTTGGCAAAAGAACTTCTTGGGCACAAGTCGATGAAACTCTTCCTGATGACTTTTCAAAAACTTTGGTGTTCTGAAACTACGGTTGCAACCAGGGATATTACAAGTGAAAGGTCTTGTGGCTGTATGGATGAGCTGATGGCCCTTGAGAGCACCAGAGGTCTTGAATGTCTTCTTACATGTTTCGCACGCAAATGGACGCGCCAATGTATGCACCTATAAATAAATAAATAGAAAGCCAACTATTATTGAGTCAGGACTTCTAGATCAGAAAAATAGCATAGTAAACTTTTTTATTCAAGTTAGCTAGATAAGCCACCTGGGCATCTTTAACACTTTGGTCAAGTAAACATGCATAATAATAAATTAATAATAAACTAGGGAATCAAATATTTACTAATACATAGAATTATAATAATAACAGTGACTTCCTTTACTTCGAAAGTTTTACATGCTCTTTAAGCTTAATTTGAAAGAAATATTTAAAGTTTTTCAACAATGCAAAACATGAGACAACATAAATTATAAAAATGATGAAGATAGGGTTGCTAATAATTCCTGCGATGCTAGTAATGAGGGATCTGCTGAATTGTTGTTTGGTTCCTTTGAAAGGTTTGCGTTGATAATTATGACCAACACAAAAGATATGATTTTTGTTGTTGTCCAGGAACCATCTCTTCTTAAAATTAGCTGGGGGAAATGGGAAGATGTCTTCCTATGACATGGACGTACAAATACATTCTGTAAATAAATGTCATTTGACTTTGAAAACCAAGACGAAATTTACTGGAAAAGGGGCGAAGCAGACAGTGTTAAAAGTTAATATCTCAGCACGATAATGTTTTGGTATTTTTCATCACCTCAAAGAGGAAAGGAATAAGCATACCATAATACCATTGCTCTTTTTTACATAATTCTGACTTCCTTCTCATTTGGTATGGTCGCAAGACATATATATATATATTTATATGCTCTTCAATATGATATATCCATGTAACATTAGCTATATCTGCATCCTGACAGATAACACTTTTTATGTCCTTTATGTAGATTCACACCATGTCCAGAGGTAGGCAGTGTCACTTTCCTACCCCATTACAGCAATAGCCATCATCAAACTCCATCAAAAGTAAAAAAATCAGATCACTACCACCACACTGAAACCTATATATATATTTATCAACTCACTCACAGTCACAGCTGTAAGACACATATATTCCCCCACTCCATCATATAAAAAAACCCCAAATAAATAAGAAAACAAAACAAAAACCAACAATAATAATATGCATGCAATTTTCACCTTCCTGTGACGCCTCATATTATCCTCAGAAGAGAACAGCTTTCCACAGTCTGGGCATTGGACATCCCTGTCTTTAGAGGCGTGCATGTTTTTGTGGTGTTTGTGCAGGTTTGCCTTATAGTTGGTGCGGTAGTCACACAGTTCACATTTGAAACGTTTTGGTTCATCAGGGAAGTGTGTATGGTAATGGACCTAGATAGTTTATATTGGGAGAGAGAGAACAATAAAAGCAGTTATATTCACTGTTTTAAACTTGAATAAGAGTAAAAAGAGTTGTCATAAAATGCTTATATGCATTCATAATTACTAGAATATATGTCAGACATGTTCTACCTGATCCAAGTTACGTTTTTTCCTTTTGTGTCCAATAACATCAATCTGAGTCAGAGGGTCCGCAAATTGTTGCCTATTGACGGTTTTCAAGTGCACTTTAAAATCATTGATGATATGTCTACTTTTTAAGATAAAAGATCTAGGTTCATAGTTCATTTAGTCTGTATCCCCTGACGGCAGAGAAAATTAGCCTACAGCTGTAACAATTGGGAGTGAAAGCATAAAAATGTGTACAGACCTAGGTCTATAAAAACAAAACCAGATAGGGAACCACACTGACAAGTGACCATAACAATCACCTTCACCCCCCCCCCCCCTTTATCTTTTATTCAATTTCAAGGCAAATAACAGGAATCCACTGTGCATCACCATTATTGTTATTAATAAAATTGCAGTCAGCATTATTAAAAAAACAACAACTAGTGAAGCTCCCCAGAAGATTTTTATCACCTGCTCTGACAAAAATCCTTCATGTCAACGTTTTCATAGCAATTATAATGACGTCAACGTTTTCATAGCAATGATGACATCATTTTAGCCATAGGAGAGTGGTTTCATTTTGGTGGAAAGACATAAATTGTGGTGACAACAGGTGTACAATTTGTAAACTGTCTTGTTTTATTAAGTTCAATCATGAGGGTGTATTTATTATAAAACTAGCTTAGAAACGAAAAGAACAGAAGCTAAAAAAATGAGAAAAAAATATAATAAATAAAACACTTCAGGCAGCTTGTCTTCTCTTTTTCCGCTACCCTCGGAAAAAGCCCTAAGGACAAATTTCTCCCTGACCTCTCAAATTATAAAAACAACCAAAAGCATCTTTTGTTCAATGTTGTGATGCATTAAAAGAACAAACGAAGTCATATATTTATTTGACTTTAGAATTAAAAATAACTCCCATGGAGTTTTATATAAATAAAGAATGGAAAGGTAGAGAGAATAGAAGATTATATTATAAGTACCTTATATATCCACTCTATCCACTAAGAAACCAAATCAAATATCTCTATTTTTTATAACACATACACGCATCATTAATTAGTTTTTACAATTTTTAATGAACAGTAAGGAGTGGTAATAACAGGTGTATGAGAAAAGGAGAACAAATACATCATGTATGAAGAGCGCAAAGCAAAATGTTGACAGTACTGTTGTTATTTGTTCCCTGTAGAACCGTAATTAAACAGTGTAGGGACCAACTCTGGTTCTGGCTGAGGACAGTGTACAAGACAGAAGGCATCGATGTGGTGCAAACCCAGATAAAAATGTATCCAGGGAAAGTGCAAGTCTGTGCCCCACTAGTACACATGGCCTGACGCAGAGCTGGAAAATCTATGGATCAAGATTTCTGAGGCAAGCAGGGGATCAGCCCACTGTGCTGTTGACAGTACTTATACTAATTATGAATCTTTTGATTGTTATAATCTATTAAAAAAGTACCTCAATAATGAAAGATGACTCCTATCCATTAGAAACATATATAATGTCATTTAAATATATATGTGTATCAACGTATCATTGTATGAATTAAAATATAAACTATTATATCAGTAATGTTTGATGTTGATGCTGTATATAAGCACTATCATGTGTTAAAGCAGAGATTTTTAACAACTCTTATAATTTCCCTCATGGTATCAATAAAGTATATAATCTTATCTTATATTTTTGTAACATGTGCTGATGGACCAAAGAATTGATGACGTAATATATCCAGACAACTAACTTTTATTTAAATTTTTCATCCAGAGGATGTCCTGACTAATATCTGTCCGATATTTGTTTGTGGGCATACGGGTACGCGACCCCGGATCCTCGAGCCGCCACTCTTACATCCTCATCCAGTCCGTAAGAATGGTGTCCTAACTCCCCCCCTCCTTCCCTTAGCTCCCTCCTTCTACCTATCCTACCCCTTCTATTTTCCTCTCCCTTCCTCGGTTTTTCCCCACAAAGGGGTTTTGGAGGTCAGACGGCAGTCGCTCCATTTAAAAACCGCCAACCGCCACTTATATGGACCGACAAAACAACAGACTGGGTACGGCTAGGGCGTCGCCGCAAAACGACGCGCAGGCACATCGCCCTACACCTGCGACAAGTGGGCAAGGGCTACCGTGTCATGTACGGGCACGGCTAAAGAC
>JARDUL010236095.1:0-16979 GCA_030265205.1 Dirona pellucida
GGTTTTTTTTCCGTATCCCTGAAAAATACATTCTCACAGACTTTGCAAAAAATGTATCCCCCCCCCCCCCCCCCCATGAGTTCGTGTTATTATTCAAAATCCTCAACTCCCAGGAGGACATACGCTATAGTATCCTGTTCGGTGCACCATATTGACATACTGATAATGTATGCCTGTCTGAAGCCAGGTAGGCTCACATCACATCATATTTATCTTTATCATACGTTGATGAAACCTTCAGGTGCTACCATCCATAACAGAGAGGGTACTGATCAAGTGAAGAATAAATGAATGTGTAAATAATTCTCACAAAGGACTCAAAAGTAAGGTTCTCACAATCTCAAGTCAAGTAGCCTAATATTGGGCCACTACAATATTTAACTTTTAAAAAATCAATGCACGTTCATCAAAATCACTCATATCACATCATGTTTACCTTTATCATACGTTGATGAAACCTTTAGGTGCTACCATCCATAATAGAGAGGGTACTGATCAAGTGCATTAGATATTGCACTAGAGTTCCGCTTTTATCATGTCATTGTTGTCATTGGACAAGATACTTTAATCAGATTGCCTTAACTGAGTTCATGTATAGCTTACAGGTGGGAAAGTAATCTGCAATACTATTCTGTTCAAAAAGTTCCCTGGTAGAAACGCCATATTCAACAACCTGTTTACCTCAACAAAAATATCTAATTGAACATCTGTCAAAATTTCAAAACATTACTTCATATAAATATATAAAATTCCCTTTATTCATCCCAGGGGGAAATTTGTCTTTAGGGTCTATTCCGAGGGTAGACCAGAATCAGCCAGGTGTCAGCCGCAGTGCAGCGCCGCAAAGTGGGATTGAGGTCTTGAGAAAAAAACCAGTGCCTCCACCGGGGTTTGAACCCGTGACCTCTTGAACCAAAGGCGAGTGGCGAGTGACTTAGCCACTGTGCTACCAGTTTTAGAGTTATAATCAATGCTTTTAGGAGGTTAACTCAAGGTCAATCTGTGAATGCATACACAAAATTGTCTGTTCTGGTGACATCTGTTTGCAAATAGAACATTGGAGTGAGCTTGGTTCTGTTGTGATGCAAAGAGTTTGTATCAAGTTTTGCTTCAACTTCAATCTAGCGAAAACAGTAACTGAAATTCATAACATGTTGCAGCAACGTTTGGTAATTACACCATGTGCAAAACACAGTGTTTTGGGTGGTTTCCTGATTCAGATCAGGTCAAATATCTATAGAGTACGAGCTATGTCCAAGCCGTCCTTCAACACTCACGTCTTAAGACTGTACATCAAACAATCCAAAAAGATCAATGCAAGACCATTTGGGATGTCCCTCAGACTACTAATATTTCAGTGGGTTCTTGCCATCAAATTTTAACAGAGACACTTGCCATGTGTCGTTTGTCATTTGCTAAAACTGCAAAAAAATAGTAGCGTGTCGATGTTTATACGCATACTTTACTTGTATCCAGATGAGATCAGAATTTTCTCAACAAGATTATCACCGGTGATGAGACATAGATCTTAGATATGACCCTGAAATGAAACATGCCACCAGCCAATCTTGTAGACAGTCAATCTCGAGATGACACGATTGGTTACCGGGTATTCTAAAATGAATCACAATACAATGGTAAGAAAGAAGAGAAAACTATGCAATTATTGTAAGTCAGTTTTAATATATTTCAAAAATGCCTTCAGGCAACAATTTCAGAGATCACATCCATTGCATTATTAAGAACTAAAGTAACTAATGACCAAGAAGGAAGGGACATTCATCAATTGGTCCAAAATCAATATGAGAAATTAACTCAAAGGCGCCATGAGTGACTGATTAGCTACATTAACCAACCCATTCAGTTTAATACAGCTTCAACTTTAAAAAAATTTATGTTTCCTTTTAAATCCACCACAACAATTTTAAGGCCCCTTTATTAATAGATTATGTAAAATATGCTTTCCGTTGATACAATGTTATTCTATTAAATAATTAAATAAATAACCTACACATTTCAAACTGCAGAGCTGACTAAAATCCACTAGATATAGTAGTTCTAGATTGTTTCTTCAAGTTACCACACATTTTGTTTTTTATCACATAATATTAAAGTAGGACGAAAACATTTCATGGCGTTCTGTTGATATTTCAAACGTAACGTTACTATCACACAACCCAAAGTAAACAATCAAAACAAACATTTAATCATCAAATGATATATATAATATAAATATCTCAAATAGCAAAAACATTGTAATGTTTGCATATACACGAGAGTGGAAAACAGTCCTCAAAACACAAAGACGGTCAAATAACATTAGTAAGAAATATGAAAATACACCATATCCTTTATACCAACTCATTGACACCACACAGTTTTCTTTTTCTTCTTCCTCCTCCCCCCCCCCCCTTACTTTGTATCAATCATAGAACACTACTATGCTCATTTGAATTCAATAATACGTCTTTATTCAACATTATCAGAAACAATGTCATCAGTCGTCAGTGAACAAACCCATGAGTTAAAAACTCCTCCTTGCAGTTTGTCTGTATCATCGTCTTCTCATACCTTAATGGCCGTCACATCAATCACAAGTATTCCACTCCTTTATTGCTTTACTCTTCTTTAATGATATAGTTATGTCTCGTCTGAAGAAAACATCTTATGGAAAAACGGAAGTATGCATCAATGCTATACATTTTTTTTAAACACCCTGTTCTATTCCACGAAAAAAACCCTTCTAGACAGGGGTTTATACCTTTGGCAAAAGACTTGTGCTGAGTACATCGATTTTAAAATATTGTTTCGACAGAATTACTATGTTTATTTATTAGAGGAAAGCACACTGGTGCAATGTCATTAGTGCTGGGAAACAGTAGGCGGGTGGGTTGAGTTAAAAGAAAGAGAAACAAGAGGAGACCCCAACTCAAACTGACTGACAAAGTAAAAAGACAGAAATGGAAAGGTGATACTCTTACAACCTTCATAAAAATCCTGATGTAAAAACTTTCCTCAAAAGGAAAACAAAAAATCACTTATGCAAGCAACCAACAGATCTCTCGTATTCAATTTTTCACACCTAGCACACCCCATGAAATAGCCAATAGGAATAATATATCTAGCCACAATTATTATATCAACCATTTTAAGACATATATAAATTTCATCACAAATTTTAAAATGTGGCCGCTAGTCCAGTGGCCGATGCAAAGGTCATAACAGTGTGCGCAGCCTGTCTTGTTTCTAATAGCAGCCTGGCCTCTGTAATCCAATCCCATGCTGCTTTCTTCGACTCTCCAGTCAACTGACCCATGAATCGCACAGCCATCTCCAGATTCCCTTTCTCCATCCAGTACTGTGCATTGGCCACCAGTTTGAAGTTGTCCATTTCATCCAACGATACCAAGTCTTTCTCTGAATAGGCCGCCACATTATTCACGGTGAAGAAGGAGTGTAAGAAGGAGACCAGGTATTTGTACAGGGAAGCGTTCGACTCCGTGACCAGTCCAAGACGCCGACTGATTTGGGACACTCGGACGAAACGGTCTCTAAGGTCATTTTCTGTGTAGACTCCTCTCTCTAAAGCAACCTGTGGTATGGTGTTGGCGACTGTTTCTACAAAGGGATGCTGCGACAATGATGAAAAAAAAATATCTGTAAGTCAATCTATTATCAAGAGTATGAAAAGAAAAAATAATCAAAATTATCATTTTAATCTAATAAAGAAAAAATACATTCCAATGTTGCCTCTAAAATCAAGCTATTTTGAAAACATTACGGACAAAACTTTTATCAATTTAAAAAGCAGCATAACAGTTGACAATCAATCCAAAAATTTAAATTGTTCAAGTCCTTTATCTTTTATCTTTTACTTTTTGAGTACGTACATTGTGACAAAATTTCAGTGAGAAATATCTTTTGGGATTTTTCAGCATTTTACAAGAGTTGATAAAAGCGAAAGGAATAATCTTAAAAAATAGGTTTGGAAAATCATAGCAAAATAGCAATTAATTGACACTTGAAAGTTATTCAATTTCTGTCTTTCTTTTTCCCCCTAAACAAAACCCAAACAATTCACAGGGAAGGCGGGGGTAAGACTGATTATAATGATTGGTACAACTCTGAATAATTTCATTTTCAAGGCAAGCAGGAGATCAGCCACCTTGGCCCTATTAGAGTAGATTTGGGGAAATTGGCCGACTTTTGACATGCGTCTGTTAATTGGCTGTATGGCAGTTACCAGCAGTGAAATACCAATCAAAGTAAAACCTGGCCAATCTCTGTCCTTTGCAACTGGGGCTAACTCATTTTGGTTTCGCATTTATTTATAGCTATATTTTAGTACGGTAATATCGATCTGGGAAATTGGCGGACTGTTCGGGCAAATTGGCCGCCTGAAAATTATGGCTTTTGTCTCATTATTATCTATTTGTTGTTATATTTTGTTTTTAGTTTGTTTTTGTTTTTTCTTTTTGTTTGTTTGTTCTTTTGTAGGTACAGTCATCCTTTTTCCCTAGGACGGACCGGACCATCAAGTTACATAATTCCCCAGTCTTGGGAGGGCTATTATGCTGGCGGGCAGCAGAAGCAATATAGCACCATGGTGCTGCACCGCATCCATGGCCTTCACAATGTCCTCATCTGTGTATTTACTCCTGTAGATACCTTTAGATGTTTTTGGCATGGTGCAGAAAAAATGTAAAATGTAGTGTATAAACAATTTCAAATAAAAAAATCAAATCAATCAAGTTGTATAAAGTATTGAAAAGTAGGCGGCCAATTTACCCGACAAGGTCGGGCAATTTCCCCGGAAGGTTATGGTGTAGGAAAAAATTCAATACAATTAAATGGAAACGTTTCTAATGATAATTGAACACGAAATGTAAAGGTAATATAAGATAATCTGGCTATTAAAACAATCAGGGTCTGATTTAAGTGAAGGAGTGCAACGCAATATTGATGTACGTGACAACAAACAGTGGGCAAAATTTGGCAGATGATGGCGAACGTGAACACTGTGTGATTGACAGTTGTCAAAATGTCCGGTATCTTCTTTTGTCTACCATCCGAATGGTTAAAGCATACAAAAACAAAATCTTGTGACGTCAGTTCACAATAGATTGGACTAATCGGAAAGTCAGGATGTTCCATTACAAGGGGCTTTTTTTTAGGCGGCCAATTTCCCTGACAACCACAGTGTGGCCAATTTCCCCCGACTCTACTCTAAGCGATGATGCTTAACAACAAAAGCAATAATACATAACAGAACAAAACATATTGAGTCAATTCCTTACTTTATTGGCCGAGTTGACAACTGCCTCAACCTGAGGTTGGAGAGGGACCAGGGTGCTGCTCTCTTCCTCATTTCCAAATAGGATGGTGGAATTAAGGGCGATACAAGCCAACCACAAGTCTTGGGCCGTGCGAGCCAATTTCTCACTGGCTGCTCTTGCTGAAATCATAATGAGCATGCCATGTAAGAACTGTTTCAAACATTATCAATATATTATAATAGGCAACTGATCAAACAAAACAATATTATCTATTTATTTTTATTAGAACATCTGAACAGTGGTAGAAGATATAATGACACATTGTCCTTAAATGATCTTATCAACCTGACAATACATTTTAAAAGTGATTTCATGATATCAGTTAGGTTGTGTTAAAACAACATAAAATGTATAAGTATCCAGTGATCACGAACACTGTTATAGATCCCTTTCATAAAAGAAATCAGACAAAACAGTGTGTACGAAATGAATGACATTTATATTGACAAAATAACAGATCGAATAAAATATCCTTCTGCAACAAACTTCGCTTTTTATAGCTTCTTACAGAATCACATGTTACCAATAGCCAGGTATTCATTCACATTGAGTTCCAAGAGGTATAAAGTGCCTTTCTCAAGGATAAATCACCAGTGACCTAGTCCTGCATAGCATGTTCTCTCCTTGTGGTCACCCATCCAATTATTAAACACTTTCAACGCTACTAGACTAATTCACTTTAGCATGATACCATTCAGTTACCAACATCAACCTTGTTATGACCGCCCAATGACGTAAAGAAATGTGCATGATGCAATATTAATAAGACAAAACAATCTTACCATCAACAGCTGCCTCTATTCCCTTCAATCTGGAAATCCAGCCAGAAGTCTCTTCCTGGAACTTATCTCTTTCCTCCAACAGCTTTATATTCATCTTGCGCTCAAAGTCTTTGTTCATTTCTTGTTCCTGAACAACGAGGACATCCTTCAAATGGTCACTGTGAGCTGCAGCTTGTCTGCTCAACTGCCTTCTTACGTCTAGTTCCATCTGCACCATATATTCCAATTCCTGAATTTGCAGCGGACAAATAACAAACATTGCAATTAGACTTACAATTTCATCGAGTCTCACATCACACAATAAATTTTCAGAACTCAATAAAGCTCACTGCATGATGTAAATATATTATGTAAGATAGTGTGTAAAATTTGCAATCCAGAAGATAAAGAGTTGAACAGGTGGTCTGCATTCAGTGGGCCTCTGAATCTATTGAAGATCCCAATGCAGTGGGTCCAAGTCCAAATTCAAAAAGACATTTGACATTTGGATTTACTTCTATTTCTAATGTACACCCTTCTGAGCTTAACATGGGGCTGGAACCTGCACTGATTTCAGTGATATAAACGGGACTCGATAAACACACAAACTATTCAGAGCCTGTTTAATTTATTGATTTCAATCTGGGCAAGAGCATGAAAAACAGACTCACCATCTTTTGTTTTTCTAAGTCAAATTCATTAAGTGAACGTGTCCGCTCATCCTCAACAGCGGATTCTGTAATGCTTTTGCCTTCCTCTTTCTGTACATCTAAGGCCATAGACAGCCTCTTGCGCTCCATGGCTAGTTGCTCTGCTATTTGCTTCTGCAGCTGCTCAATTCTGCGATGTGCATGGGCAATAAGGGAGTTCAACTCCTCCTCTGTCAACTTACGACCTGAATACAGATTAAAAATCAACATATAATAGCATTTTTTAAATAAAACTAATATTATGCCAGTATGTCTATACAGAGAAAAACAATGAACATATACCTAACTCAGCCAAGTACAATATCACATGTCACGTATACAAAATACATAACAATCATTAACGCTAATTCACTAAATAAATCAGATTGGAAACCAAATAGATATATTTGCACTAGGCTCAACTGCCTGTGCATTCTATAACTGTTCATGTCATAATATCCATTTTGTCAAGACCTACTTTTTCCGCCAGGTTTGACGTCAGGTACCAGGCTCTCCAGCTCCAGTTGAAACTGTCTCCTGCCTTTATCCACTAAATCTTTGTACTTAAGCATCACTTTGGCATCAGCATCTGCTTGACGAACCTGTATAAAAAACAATTCTTGCAAATAATTCTTAGCTGACTGTAAACACCAATCAAAATGTTGACTGTTCAAAATATAAGCTGTGCTGAATGATGGATGTGTTACTTATGACACATGAAGTGTGAAGTTATGAACATAATATGAGCTAATCATACAGCTAGTTTTACACTGAAAAAATAAACATTTCTTTATGTTACCAGAACAAAAATAATATCAACTTTAAGATGTCAGGCAGGCCAGTCCTGAGAAAAACCTGCATTGATAGCTCTGAACAGCTCAAAACTACACCAGGAAATTGATTGTCTCACCTGGGAGCCTGCAGCAGTCATATCCTTGGTGAAGGCTGCCATTCTCTTGGATGCAGGGTAGATGACTTTGTTCTTCATGGTGACCCTGTTAGATCTGGCCTCGTCGAGGACACTCTTGAGCTTGTCCATGCTCTTCCTGAAGAGAAATTGTATTATGTATGAAACTTAGAAAAAATATGGTGATGTATTCACTATCATATTTGTGCGACAGCGATTTGTTTTCCCCAACTTTTCTATTCTCTCCTAAATGAAGAGAGACAACGGAGAAACAAAAATGGTGGAAACTTCTTTTTCTCATTTAAGTATGTCTAACACTAACATATCAATATAAAATAATTTCAATTTTTTAAAAGAAGGAAAAAAACAAAAATGGGGATATGTGAATTTGAACAAAGCATAGATAAATTTTAGAATTTAAAAAATTAAAGACTACATTTTAGTCGAATTATAAAACATTTTAATGTTTTAAAACTATGTTCAATATCACATCCTCTGGTGACATCTCTAAATCTAGAATAAAATTTTACCAAAACAGCCTAATTTATTGCCCTATGGGTAACAAGAGTATAATTGATCTATTACAAACTTTAAGCTTTAGATCCACAGCTCTAGAGTTTAAAAAGACTACTCATCATCATCTCGTGCCGTGCTTTTCTGCATAGGCGATCAGGGCTCTCCACTTCACTCTTTCCTGCTACTACTATTTCAGGGTGGATTGAGACTAAATAACTGACAATCAAGAGGTGACTCACTTTGCTTCATCCACCAACTCATTGGCTCTGGTCACAGCTATCTCTCGTTCTTTGAAGGCAATGGTGACAGCCTCCCACTCGGAATCCTTGCCAAGAATCTGGGAAGGAAGGCAGCAACATTTACTTAAGACGTGCATCGGTTCAACACTCATGAAACAAAATGGCACATATATAATTACATCAAACCTTTACCCCTGGTGCTATCCAATATTTCCTTTGGACTGAATTCGAAAAGTTGCTAAATACCAAAAATAATTTCTTTAGTGAGATACAATAACTTAATGGTCTTCAAAATCAAAGTGAATATAGTTTTTTCAGTTATTGTTGTATTTTTTAAAGCAAATTCAAAAAGTCAACTCTATGCCAGTTCTTACATCAGAGGAGTCATCCATTGCCTTTTTGAGAAGAGCACTGTGATTCTTGGTGGCTTTGGCTACATCCATCTGTGCTCTGGCAGCTTCCGATACCCAATTTTGTCCTGACTCTAGCAGTTTGTCAATGACCACTTCAAGTGCTGGTAGATGAATAGGGAATATAAAGTCAACAAAGCACAGACATCAGTGATGATAATTGCAAAACATAAAAACCGGGCAATTTTCAGTGTAAAATCCTTGCAATCTGACAAAAGCAGATATTTTCAGGAAAGCCATTACATTTAGTACCAAGGAAAATCCTCCAATGCGATGAAATTATCATCTCAGAGACATTAATTACACAGCAATAAATCAAACCGGGATACTATCGAACTTTCTGAGCTTTTCGTCTTACAAGAAAATCAATAGCAAGTAAGCAAAACCCTGTGTCTGAAACTGTCTTATAACATATCTAATCTAATGTGTTAATAAATATCCTTTATAAAATTGAAATTAATGATGGTATATGAAACTTAACAAACAAACAAATAAACGATATTAAATCGCATAACATCAATGAACTCAAATATTTCAAGTCAAAGCGCGCAACATAAGATTTTCACAGCTGTAATATTTTGCAAAAACCAAGTTTACAATTATTATGAAATTGAGTAAATTGCATCATAATATCTCAAACTTCCAAAGTTCAGGCAAAGGTCATGTCCTTCACAGCATTTCAGATACATTTTTCATACAATTAATCAGAAGAATACTGAACTAACATAAAGCAAAGAACCATACCTGCATTGTCTGCTTTCTCCTCCATCTCTTTGTTTCTCAACTGTTGTTCTACAGTCTTAACCTTGTCGACTGTAATAAATGGCATACAGTTAGCTGCAGCTAACAATAAATAGAGGGATCACAAAATAAATCAAATATCCATGAAAATAATCTCATCAATGTTATGATCAGGAAGGCTGACTGCAGTCTACCACCTATAGAAGTCCCCCAACAAAATGTCTGGAAAGAATGAAAACTATTCTTCTTCTTCTTCGTCGATATGTTGTATCCCCCAGTGTTGGAGGATCGATCTACATTTAACATTTATATAGGTGCATTATTAACAATTTAAAAAAAAAAAAAAAAAAGCTATTTCGAGCCATTTTTGTAAATAACCCCCACCCCGACACAAATATAAAAAACCCCACCAACAATGACATATTTTTTTTAAGCATTTTCAAACTGAAGATAGATATAAACATGACATACCTAATCGGACAAGTCAAAATATTACCATTAATACATGAGGAAGAAAAAAAATATTGTAAGTACCCTTTTCTTGTTTTTCCATTGCCAAACCATCTCCTCTTCCTGATGCATCACCTAAAACAATAACGAGAAATAGTTGGGTTTTTTAAGTTTTAAGAGGAGTTAATCTTGATCAAAAATAAGAATTTTTAATTTCCAATCATGTCAAAATGACAAAGGCTAACTGTCATTTGATCAAATTGAGTGCTTAATATCTGTAATCTAAAAAGTGTAATCCCTTTTAAACATATTATGACAATAAAGATTGTCTCCTTATTTCTTTACGAGAAAGCAGAAACATTCAAATGTTTGATTGGTACTGATTGAGCAATTGTAATAAATACAAATACTGAGCGCTATAATTAAGCAAGGCATACTACTTCTTACTCAAATTCTAACTCAATTTTTTGTCAAGCATAGACTTCAGTTTTCAATAGATATGTAAATTTCAACGATCATTTCACTTTTCAGGTGTACTTTACTTTAAGATGGGAGAGAAGATAAAAGGGAATCAGTGAAAACATTTCATGTATTCTTAAACTATACTTTCCTTTAAATCAAAATTAGTTTCATTGCAAGTACACTGAGTTACAAATGAAATTGACAAAATCATTTTTTTAAAGTATATTTGCAACATAAAAGTAAAAGAATCAACACAAAATCAGTCAAGGAATGATAAAATGAATAATGAAAATATATTTTTAAAATCATATTTTACAAATAATGTTTTGGACATATCTAATAGAGATATGATCCAATGATTTGGACCCTACTACTGCAAATCACAAAATTTTGGAGTGAGCAGAGGCATGTATCATTTTCTATTAGAAACAGAGGACTAACACTGTAAATAAACTAGAGCAATTCTTCAGCAGTCTTAAGCCACTCGTAATTCTATAATATAAATATAGTTCATTTCTTAAAAAATAAAACTTGCTGGGTAACTTAAATGAAAGTCTACTAAATACATCAGGTATTCGAAACAGCTCCAAAAGGGCAAGTCTGAAATAACGAAGATAGAAATAAACAACAACAAAAAAGAAGAGGAAAAAAAGCATTAATATAAATATGTGGAAAGGGAACAAACTGGAAGGCTGTGTCTTTTCATCTGGCTGCAATTCAAGACTGCAAGGTTCAACTTGGCCTGGTATTTTTCATAACATGACAAAGAGGGATAAAAGGTATGGTAAATATATGATGCAATGTGATTTTTCATTCCTGAAATAAATAATATCAATAAATAGCAACTTCATTCAACAGTTTAATTACAAGTCATAAAAAGGTGAAAATAGTTAGCTTGGATTTCCTAAAGGTCCTATTATGAGTAGAAATACTCCATGAAACAACACTGAAATAGGGATTTAGCGACTAATGTTCACCAACGATGAACAAAGAATTTCATGATTTCTATTTTGTTGGTGCTCCCTGAATGACAGGGTAGTTTCCAGCAAAAATTAACAAGCCCTTTCAAGTGATATCAAGATCAATAAAAATAATTTGCTTTTTTGTCCAAAAGGGCACTTTGTACAGGGTATATTTAGAAAAAATAGACTGAAATAACGTGCGCATCAAAGCAGTGCAGCGCCACATGTAAACAATTAAAGTTTCTAGCACAAGGAAATAACACAATACCAAAAGCCAGACTTCAACCCCCACCATTGGGGTGTGGTGGTTAATGTAATATATTAATCTCTCTCTCCCTGCCCCTGATCTAATTTTTTACAGTCACCTGTCCTACATCACATTTTCACAGTTTAAAATACATATAAAAAATATTTTCATTCTCTTTATTAATGTTTAATCATTGGAAAAAATGAAAATATGAATGAGAAAAGAACAGTATAGCATGTCTCTCCAAAATGATGAACCAAAATTGTTTGAATAACGTGTTTTAATAAATCTTCAGAAAACATCAACGACAGGATGCAGTACCTTGTAGAATCTTTTGTGAGCCATGTTCATTTAAAAACTTGTTAATAGTATCCAAATCTGTAAATATATGGAACTTTCATTCAACAAATCAATCGAAATATACAATTAAATAATAGTTACCAAAAATCTAAAACAATGATCTTTACGGGTGTTTTCTCTTCATGAATTATATGTTGTACCAGCAATAGTACAAGTAGAAATTTTATTCAAACAAAAGAAATTTGTGTCAGTGAGTCTGCGGGTAATTTATAAGGGGATATAGACTATAAAATCCATCTTTACTATCTATAATATATTCATCTATTGAGCATATATATATATATATATTGAGCCACATAGAAAGCCACTTTCGAGTTCATTTACAGTCTATCAGACTTGAAGATACAGATACACATGTCAAAAGACATAATATGGCGCTTTAAATCATTTATTGCAAAATTGTAATTTCAAACATGTATTTAAAAAATACATAATATTTCACTACATCAGCTGTTTGAAATCAATGATGTGTAAGTTTCATTCACATGAACTGGGAAACCATAAATTTCAACCAAACTATGAAAGTAACCTACGCCTGAGAGCAAAAATCAATAGAATAAAGGAAAACAAGAAATACAATGTGCAACATTAATTGGAAACAGAGCTGATTTCAACACGGTTAGAAATGCCACTTGAAATTTTTTAACACATCAAATAACACTAATATTTGGCACTTCAAATTCACCAACACACCAAATAACTTTTGGCACTTCAAATTTGTCAACAGATCACATCACCTTTCTCCCCACTTTGATCTTTAATCCCATCATCATCATTATCTTTCTCATTATCCCCATCCTCATTTTCAGATTTTTTTCTCCCTCCTCTGTTTTTTCGGCTATATCTGTTCTTATAATAGTTTTTTTTTTGCATTGTCTCCTCATCAGTTGAACACAAGGCTGACGGAACAATTGATGCAGGGAATGCTGAAACATTCATTAGGCTTAAGTCAATATATGGCAATAAAATTATTCAAAATATCTTGAAATTCAATCTGTGAAGAGTAATAATATGAGAACTGTGTGAGTGCACTCGTGAACACAGTGATGCATGAAATAGATGATCGAGTTCACAATAATGTAAAGGTAATGCAAATAACATTTCTGTAGCGTGTTGTAATTTCTACATGGTGGGTGGCTATCCAAAAAAAAGCACAACCGTCCTTAGTCATCTTGTAATGCAAGCAGCGAAAAAAAAAGAGAAAAAAATACCATGGTAACAAAATTTAAAGCTGTTCCTGAAAATTAAGAGTGAGATAACAATCAAAACATTCCTCTCTTCATAACATAGACCGTATTCCTCGTCATTTCAAATCTTGATGGTGAATCCTCTCGTCCTATGCAGTGAACCATTTTCTTAGAATAAAGAGGATACTCTTTAAGCATACATATTCATTCAAACCAAAATAATACAATTTTCAGTACATACTTGTTGCTGCACTACATGCTATCAGGCGTAATGGGTGGTAAGTAAGTGACAAACCTGAAGACAGCTCCTGTTTAGGTGGTGCTTTAGGTTCATACATTGGAGCTGGAAACTGTGCACTTTCTTGCATCTGAAATATTTTGTGTAGTGACATAAATGAATGCTATTTTTTATTTTTTTTATTTTTAGGGTTTTTTGTTGTTGATGTTTTTGTTTTTTTGGGGGGAGGTGGCGGGTGTTAAAGATTTATTCAAGGGATTCAATATCTCTTTAAAGTGAAATTAAAAATTCAATGACTTAAAACAAGTCCTAGGCAAATACATTACTGTTAATTGTGCATTCATGATTCTCTTCCATTTTTAGTATCATGTCTGCAGAACAGACGTGCAAAACTCTTAAGACTGAAAGTTATTTTTGTAATTTCAAGTTGCAAATTCACTCACATCAACTGTGGTTGAATGTCCTACTTAAGCATAACATTATTAGTAAGAGCTACTTCTTTGTAACTCCTCAAATCAAATCTGGGCATTTCAATTTTTCCAAATAGTAATCAGAAAATCTTTAATAGCGAAAACAATAGATCATGTTAAAAAAGCATGGGAATTGAGCAAATAGCTTTCTGAAAGACACAAAAACTTACCTGAACCTTCTTGGGGAAGTTTCTGTTTTTAAAAAAATAAAAAAAATTGCAATTCATCACTATCACCTCATCATTGTGAATAAAGAAATAGCATGAAACTTCATTATCTATGTTCATGATACATCTAACAATTTGACCAATTCTTTTCTGTATATATGGAGATCAAATCACCTTTACATTTACAAATAACATTAAGAAACACTGCCTTTAACCTTGACGCAAAAGTAACTATTTTTACCTACCGCACATCATGATGAAATAAAGAGAACATAAAAATCTTCAAATTAACATTTGGAGACCAAAACTATTCAATAATATTTTGAGCAGAAATAATGCACAGAATCATAGATTCATTTTTAACTTTCTCAGTAGGCTGGTTGTCTACTTATCTTGATTTATTGATCTGTGTTCTATGTTCAGCCTTGCATGGTGGTCAAAGTGCCTGTCTCCATATTTTCATCATTCATTTGATGTGCAGGCACATGAATGTATACCATCCTCTAAACAAAAAGTCTTAACACATATTTATTATCTCTTTTCAACATAATCTTTAACGTTTCTCACCCTTGAGCAGCGGGTTCATTTGGTGGCAATACATTTTCCAGTAGCTCCTTTGCATATGGCACATTGTCTTCTAGCTGTTTACGAAAGTCTTTGTCATACCAGGCATATCCAACAATGCCTCCAGTGGCCAGCGGAAGACCAAGACCCAAAAATTTTATTAGACCAAAACCTCTGAAAAAAAGGATAAATAAATGGGATCAGACCAAGCCAACAGGTGACAAAGTCAAAGTTCTCTCATTTTGTTCCAAAACATGTGAGCTAAATGAAAACGTAAAAAACAAAATAGAAGTGGAAAAAGGTTAGTTTGAAAATTCTAAAGGTTGTAGTTTGTTCTATTTTTGAAGGTAAGGCAATAAAATACAATTAAAAGAGTGACTTCCCTACCCAATGATCATCAAAGTTGAACACAAAATTTTATCAATTTTGTTTTTGGTAAATCCCAAAGGGGAAGGTCGTTGTGTAGAAAAAGCAACAAAAAAACTTACCCTATTATTATAAAAATGTACATTATTATTATTATAAAATGTAATCGCCAGTCTCTTAAGAAATAAATTTGAATCACCAAAAGTGACATGATGGCAATGAAACAACTTGCCACATATTGTGAAATCATTGTATATAATATATGTGTATGGTATCATAATGAATCGCTGGTAAAATATTCTCATGAAGACAGCGGGCTAATCATCTTCATGTCTTCATCAGTTCTTGATCAATCAAGGCTTTTTAATTAAATTCTTTATCAATAGAATCAAGTGCTCTCTGTGAATATTTAAGTGGAGGGAGGCCTGAGTTTAGATGACATTATAAGTACTTGTGTGTGTGTGTGTGTGTGTGTGTGTGTGTGTGTGTGTGTGTGTGTGTGTGTGTGTGTGTATTCTATGTCATCACAGGTCTAGGCCCAACACAGTTCACTAATAGTAATAGTATCATTATCAAGGAACACACAAAACAGTCCTACCCTGACTTGGGTGGAGGAGGAGGGGGTGGAGGTGCAGCACTGGCACCACCTGCTTCTGTTGCAAGCTGCCTCTGGGCGAAAGTAAGGATCTGTCTTCCCTGAGAATGAGAATGAAAATTATATATATTTTTGATTGGTATAACGCTATATATGATTCTATGATGTATCCTGTCTCCATGACTGATGTTGTACTTGCATATTATATATATATATTTTATAAGAAAAACCAAAGCAAATTTTCATTTTGTCATGGACAAATAAAACTTCTATATCTTATACACTCTCATCTGTCATCAACTCACATATAAATATAAACTCTATACTATACTGTCTTTTGTGTCTTCTACTTCTTAACCTTTGGTGTTGGTTCAAACTTTGTTTTCTAGACTCTAGAAGAATCCATAGACTAAAGATCTTAGTCTTAATCTAGATCCAGCTCATGGATATTTTAAAAAATGTCACCTTAATCTAATTAAAAAGTCTGCCTATCTTAGGTAGAAAGACTGATTTTGGTCTCCCAGGTCCTAATTCTGGTCCGTGCCCTAGCCTGGTCCAGATTAATTAGCCTCTTTCTTCATCGTTCATGTTCATAATTAATATAATTATAATTATATCAAATCATACTTCCACTTCCACTTCACCTCCGCCTCCATTCAAACTTTAGTATAAAATTACTTATAATATTAATAATAATATTCACATATCTCTCAGAAACCAATGAGAAGATTCATCCGAGATCTCATGATTATAAGAATCGTGTTCTACCCTATCTTATCAACGTCAATAGCAATTGACCATAGTATTACTGACAGCACCCCCAAAGTCCAAAGCCCAAAGCCAAAACCGAAAGTAAACACGGATACCGGAGAAGTAGAAGTAGAGTCAGAGAAGATTATGGTCGATTTTGTTCAATTACGTTTAAAAAAAAGAGTCAGGCAAACGAATAACTTACTTTTCTAAAAGTGTGAGATCTCCACATTTTGGCAGTACTTATTTTTGGCAAATTTACTTGACATAAACTTGGCTCCTAAATTGTAAGTTATAAGTACTGAAGGCAGGGCCCTTTCGTTTTTATAAACAGAGCCTTAGCCAAGGTGAACGGCCGGCGGAAATGGAAGATTGGAAACGGAATGGTTCCGCACCATGTTGAAGCAGCGTTCAACAGTTCATTGAACAACCCGCCTTTGGATGAACCAAGGGTGTGAACAGAAAATGATTTACCCCAACCCCACCCCACACATTCATACTTTTCCAAAAAAAACCTACCTCTCTCTCTCTCTCTCTCTCTCTCTCTCTCTCTCTCTCTCTC
>JARDUL010236205.1:0-13176 GCA_030265205.1 Dirona pellucida
GGGGATACAAGACTATAAACTCATCTTTTTCCTTGCTATGTAAAGGCATGTCTTGTTACAATATGCTGCTTTAAAGGGCTTTTCTAGGAATTTATTGTCAAGCTCTCACTGATGTAATAAAGGGGTGAATTTTGAAGATGCGCCTCTCAATCTGTTCACTCTTTAAGTGATTCCTTGTTTGGGGGCATTGGTGGCTGAACAGTGAACACGACCAGACGGTTGGTGTTGATAAGCAGCGTTTATTGCATAAATTCAACACTTTTTTTTTCTTCTTTTTTTCTCTACTTTTTATATCTTGTTGTCTTTCAGGTGAATTGAAGGATCCGTCAAAGTCAATTCCCCGAGGAACAGTGTCAGCTGTCTTCTTCACGTTTTGTACCTACATGATCATGTCCATACTCATCGGTGGCTCGTGTTCAAGGTAACAAATAAAAAGAGTTGCCCTGTTTATATATTATTGAAATGATAGAAATGAGCATATTGTTTGGTCTTGGAATTAAATTTAAAGAGAGCAGAAATCAAATGGATGACAAATGCCTTGTATACAAAATCATTCTTTTAGATTTAGAATTTAAGTGCACTCGATAAACAACAACAGACCATAAACCCATCTTTATCTATTTTCTTCTTCTTTTTAAAAAGCCCTTATTCACCATCACCCCTGTGTCTTCTCTCGCGTGTCTACTACAGGTATTTACTTGTCAACGATTACGTCTTCTTACAACAAATCAACATTTGGCCCCCTTTTGTTGTCGTTGGAATATTTGCTGCCACATTGTCTGCTGCCCTTGGAAATCTTATCGGAGCATCTCGTGTGTTGGAGGCGCTCGGCAATGACCAGCTGTTTTGTAAGTGCATTATTCAATGTTGGAATTAAATTTTGCGTGTTTATTTTAACTTAATATTATATCATCATCATTATTATCATTATCATCATCATTATTATTATTATTATTATTATTATCATCATTATTATTATTATCATTATTATTATTAGGAGTAGTAGTAGTAGTAGTGTATTAGTATTACTATTTGGTCATAACACGGACCATTCAACATCAAACTGTCCTGCTTATGTCGTCCTATCAGTCTGACGTTAAATTAGGACGTCCCCTGGGTTATAAGCAACATTGTCCTTATCAGAAAAATTGTAATTGTGTCTAACAAGCTGCATTTGGTGTGTTGAGTGCGCATAGTAGCATTTGTGAATGTCAAGGTGACTGACACTACCATTTGAAATATACACAAAGATAATCAAGAAGATTGAAGAGGGGGAGGGGGGGGGGGAGGATGGTCCTCATATTTTCTCCAACACTGACCATTTCTAGTCTGGTTTTTTTTCCATCTGTCAATAAGAAAATAAGCAAAATGATTATTTGATTTTTTTTGTATTGCTTTTTGTTTGTTTGCCAGGGTTTTTCCTGAAACCAGCCACCATAACCACCAGGGGAGGCAACCCCATCGTCAGTGTCTTGATGTCCTGGTTCTTTGTACAGGTATGAAACCAAAGTGGTTAACCTAGCACTTACTTTGTTATCTGTTCCCTTTAGTACTGTGATTAAACAGTGTAGGGACCAGCTCTGTGACTTGCTAAGGACAGTGTACAAGGCAGAAGGCATCGATGTGCAGACCCAGATACAAATGTATCCAGATTAAGTGCAAGTCACTAGTGCACATAGCCTGAGACAGAGCTGGAAAATCCATGGATTAAGATTTTTAAGTGAAGCAGGGGATCAGCCCACTGTGCACCTAGCACTTACTCTTGCCTTAAATTAAAGGGATGATGTAAGAAGACAGGTTTGAAAAGAAATATTGCCAAGCATGTAATAACTCAAATCGTATTCAAAATTTAATCGCAGGATGACTTTGAAGTGTCATTTGGCTAAAGTATAGAATGCTTGCTTACAGTGTTTGGAAATACCTGAACAAGACTGCCTGTCTTAGGATGTAGTCTGTTGATCCCCCGAATTACCCAGAATCTCCAGTCTAGATTGTTATTATTTACAGAATTGCAACATGGGCTGTGTTTGTTGTGGGGGTTTTTTCTCAGATTCTGTAGGCATCTCCCAACTTACCGTATAATTTTCTCAGATTCCTCCATTTTTCCTATGTTTCCGTCATCCTTATACTGAAATATCATTTGAGCTCTGGGAAAAATGTTATCCTATTGTATTTATTCCATTTCTAGTGTGTTCTGCTTGTGGGTTCCCTCAACGCCATCGCCCCCATCACCTCTGTGTTTTTCCTACTGTCCTACGCGGCCACCAATCTTGCCTGCTTGGCTTTGGAATTGGCATCAGCTCCAAATTTCAGGTATGTAATAGTAGTGGCTTTTCTAGAATGTCGGCGACAAGGTAAATTACCAAGAGGTAGACCAAAGAAAGTATGGCAAGAAACAATATCATAGGTGATAGAAAAAAGGGGGTATAGGTATTTGGATGCAAAGAGGAAGACTCTGGATAGAGATCAATGGCGAAAGTTCTTCCGCACTTAACCTTACACCGAAAGGTAGAAAGGAAATTGATAAAGAAAGAAAGTAGTGGGGTTTGGTGTGATTTTGGTTCTACATTTGGCTCTGCTCTATTGAAAGTCAACCTTATTTGAATATTATTTCTATATTTATCAATATTATTTTCTTTCTCAAGCCAAAAGGTTGGTTTTTTTAATTCTGTGTACTGTAATTGCCTTATGTTTGTGTTTATTGAATAATAGTGAACATTTATATAGCACTTAGTCACGACAATCACCATGCTCTAAGCGCTTACAATAGCACTTTACAAAGAAGTGGGGAGAAATGTCATATATGCATGAGAATACATAATAACATATCACATACGATGTAATTTGTTATGGGTTACTACATCTACGCATGCCCATATCTACAGATAAACATAAACACACACACACACACACCATGCATTTTATTAGTTAAGCAATGACGACAACAACCAAACCCTCACCATCTGCAGCATCAGTTTTGTCCCCATTAAACGCACCAGGGTCTTCAAAAAGGTGCCACCGATGTGCAGTTATTTTATACATAACACATAATATTACCATGCCCCTCGCACCAACCTGAACCAAAATTTGATGACTGTAGGGATGTTTATGTGTACTTTTCTCTCTCTTGATTTTTAAGGAAGAGGGTTGATTTTTAAGGAAGAGGGTTGATTATTAAGGAAGAGGGTTGATTTTCAAGGAAGAGGGTTGATTTTTTAAGAAACGGGTAATTTTTAAGGAAGAGGGTTGATTAAAGTCATATCATGAATTGTTTCCCTGTTATTCCACAGGCCGACATTCTCCTACTTCTCGTGGCACACGTGCACCCTGGGCCTGATTGGCTCGTTGATTATGTGCTTCCTGATCAGCGCCATCTACACCAGCGTGGCCTTGGTCCTCATGCTGGTCCTCGTCATCCTGCTCCACTTCCGATCCCTCCCCACTACCTGGGGCTCTATCAGCCAGGCTCTCATCTTCCACCAGGTCAGAATGTGCTTTGTTAAAATAGGGTACTGCCTCTTCTGGTCAAGAAAAAGAGATGACAGAAAAATTTGCAAACTGAATTATGCGAGAAATTTGTTGCCGTAATTATTAATCTTTTATTTTGATTCTTAGTCATTTCCGTGTCTGATGAATTTCATCTTCCATCTCCTTTGATTTGAAGACTTGTTTTCAAATAACTCAGTTTTTATTACGTTGGATTAATAATTGTAATGTCTCTACTTATTCTTCCACCAGGTCCGAAAGTATCTACTTATGCTTGATCCCCGTAAAGCCCACGTTAAGTATTGGAGGCCTCAGATCTTACTCATGGTGGCCAATCCTCGACAGAGCTGCGAGCTGATGGACTTCTGTAACGACATAAAGAAATCAGGCCTGTACGTCATCGGCCACGTTAAAAAGGGGGAACTGGAAGACTGCGGAACTGACCCCATTCTGGAAGAGAGTCCCCGATGGCTGCAGCTGATTCAGCACATGAAGATAAAAGCATTTGCCGAGCTAACCTTGGCCTCCTCTGTGTCTGAAGGATTTCAACATCTAGTACGGCTAGCTGGTCTCGGAGGAATGAAAGTGAACACCGTCTGTCTAGGTTTCTACGACGACACTGTGCCTTCTGACTCGTTCTTGAAAACCAAGACCAAGAAGAGACTGTTTTTTGGAGCCGTTGAACGAGGTTATTCCAACATAGAATCTTACTTCGGAACTCCCCGAGACAGCGACGCCACTCGTTCTTTGACTGGTAAAGAGTATGTGAAGCTTATACAAGATGCCTTGAAACTCCAGAAAAATGTGTTCCTGTGTCGCAATTTCCAACTCCTTAACAAAGACAACATTCTTAAGCCACCCCACAAATATTACGTGGACGTGTGGCCAGTGAACTTCTTCCGAATGAATACCTCAAGTTACTTTGACAACACATGTTTATTTATGCTTCAGCTTGCTTGTATTTTGACTATGCAACACAGGTGGAAAAATAACACGCAGCTCAGGGTGTTCTTATGCGTCGAGTCGGACACGGCAAACGCTGCCGTTAAGGAGCATAAGCTGTCTCTGTTCCTCAGACAGTTGAGGATACAAGCCAAAATTGTGGTAAGTGCCATTGTATGATTTTAAGATTTTTTGGGTTCCTTTTCTTTTTCACTCTACCTTATACTGCATCAAAGCAGTGTGGTGCTCTGTTCCCAGCCTCCATTCATTGCTGAATGTAGAGCTGGGACATCTCATTAGTCAAAGATTTAAGATGATCAGCCTACTGTGTACGTTTTTACATTAAATCCTTTTCTTTAAAGTCCAGTATAAGACACACAGATGTGTATTTGACATTATCATTATGGTTTTGTTTTTGTGTGGATGGTGGAGGAGGGTTGTTGTGTAGTACAGTAGAGCTCAGCGCCAACAGGCTTGATGAGGCTTCTAAAAAGAATCACACTGTAAATGAGTTTAAAAGTAATAGGAAAATGATGCAATGCCACCCATTACCGTGCAGGCCATAGCTGTTGTTAGCCTCTGTCACTCTAGTCTGTGCCCAGTCAGTACACATGACCCTTATTATTTTATTTTGAAGGCATGAAAGAAGGGATGGAAACAACCAAGGTTTTAAGAATAGGGTAGCAATGAAAGCTAAATGAATGAATGACTAAATCCTAATTAGGTAATGCTGATGTGTAGGAGTTGAGGGCTAGCACTGTATGCATACATGGGCGTGGCAGTAAGATATTAAACTATCTTTATTAAAGTATGAGGCATTAAGCCCACGTATGAAATGTCTTCCTTTTCTCTCTTAACTATCAATCTTTGTACCAGTCAAGACAATTTTGCACAAAGGATCTATGACACATTACAACTACAATATGTGCAGAGGCCTGACGAGACCTCCACCTGTCTCACCTCGCCCATTGTGACCCTTAACAAATACAAAATAATGTTATTAAGACTGAGCACAAAAATATCCTCCCCACCCCACCCTTTCTCTCTCACTGTCTTCCATCTCCACGCATACACTGTGCCCTCACCTAACTATTACTATACAGGACCTCTTCCCTTTATTCTTTGTCAGGGTTTTGTTTTGGTTGGGGTTTTTTTTTTTCACACAGGCCTCGCACACACATGTATACTGCCGCCATTGTCAGTTCCACTAATATTTAAAAAACATGCCATACCATACCATTAGAAGGGCTTAAGTAGGCCTAAATGGCCTTTGTCACCCTGTCACTTTAGTCATAGACATTATGATTCTTTTTCACTCATATTTAACACTTTGTCATTTCATTTCAATCTCTTACAACTTGCAGGTTATCATTAGTTGAGGCTCCTCTCCCGTTCCTCCAACAGCCTTACCCCCACGTCCTTCGCCTTATTGGCAAGCCTCTGACTAATCCTCCACCCATTTACCACATGGATACTCTTTTTCTATTAAAAAAATGATAGGGGGCCTTTTAGTCTTTTAGTTCTATCGCATACCATTGTTATAATTTCCTGTATGGTCGTCATGCCAAACAAGTTGATTTGAGTAAGAAAGTTGCTGAAAACATTATTTGTGGCACAATACTGAATTATGCAAGAGAAGCAGATAATGTAAACAGTGTGATGAGCCCAATACGCTGCTGTACTGTATGCTCCTCAGGGAGTTGAGAATAACTACCACTACGAGGGCATAGATTATGTCTGAGAACCTTTATTTCGTGCAGAGACGTGGGCTGTAAATCATCTTTTTCTGATAACCTTTGTATGGAAGGGCATGCATACCCACAAGGCATTGGTTATAACTTATTTATACGTTAAAGAAGACAAAGTACATGTGAAAAAAACATAAATAAATGTAAAGTCTTACTTAAGGTAGCCTTGTGGTTGGGAATAATGCATTTCATTATTCTTTTGGGTTAATTTTTTTAAAAATATTTTTCTCTCTTGTTAAGGTGGTGCCTTGTGGCCACATCTACCAGGCCACCTCTACTTGCTCGGAATCCAGTTCTGGCCAAAGCAGCAGTGACGAAGGTGGAGAAAGGATAAACGAATATGCAGAGTGTCCGGACACTCACCTGTTAGCCGTCAACACTTTGTTACAGGTAAGTGGGTTTGGCTTGCACAACGTCAATGTTTTCATAGCTTGAATAGAACCCTTTTTTTTAATTTTCAGTTTGTGACGGCTGTTTTTCCTTTATTGATTCATTAGCATGTTAGTCACAGTTATCATTCTGATGTTGGTAGGTATTTTGTTTTAACGCTATTTCGTATTTATGTAAAGGCACTCGCCAAAAGTCTTCTTGGTTACGCTAATATGATATTTGTTACGGGTATTTTCATCAATGGAAGCCACCTTGTGGTGATGGAAGGTCTTCTTTCATCTGATGACTTTGAGGACTCACGCAGTGGGCTCATCACCTGCTCGTCTTTAATTCCTGATGCAGAGTCTTTGTAGCCATGTGTTAGGTGATGAGTGGTGTAAGACCTCATTGACATTTGGATTTACTTTCATTTGTCATGTGCACCCTTCAGAGCTTGACATATGGCTGGCCCCTAAACTGCTCATTGCAGTATAAAGGGGACTCGATAAACAACAACTTTGAGGATTCTACTAGATAGGTTCTACTACTATGTTAGACAGGCTTCAAATGAAGATCTCGACCAAACGGTTACAGGACTTGTGAGGTAGTCAGCCTTGAGATGAAGACAGTCTCATCACCTAACTTTGGTTTGTTTGTTATCTGTTCCCTTTAGTACCTTAATTAAACAGTGTAGGGACAAGCCCTGTGTCCAGCCAAGAACAATGTACCAGACAGAAGGCATCAATGCACAGACCCAGGTAAAACTTATCCAGGTTAAGTGCAAGTCTGTGCCCAGTCAGTACACATGACCCGGTACAGAGATGGAAAATCTATGGACCTAAGATTGTTAAGGCGAGCAGGGGATCAGCCCACTGTGCCAATAAACCTTGTTGGTACAATAAGTAATACACTGTTCAATATTACTCATATCTGGACCAGACAACATAACATTGTAGCCTCAGATGTTCACCCAACAGCTATTGAAACTGGAAATGTTACCAAAGAGGCAAACTTAATTTTGGTACAGTGTGCTAATCCCTTGCTTGCCTGGACAAACTGATTCAGAGGACAAAAGTAATCTATCACCAAATGTTGGTAAAGAAAGAAGAAGTGCTTTTGGTTAATCATGATATATTGGGTGGTAAATGTTTGGGGTTTTTTTGTAATCAGCATATACGATTATGTATTCTTGATCTTTCACAACGGATATTTAAAAAAACATTTTGTGTCTTATTATCTATTCATGTTCCAACATTTTTTTCTCTCTCTTGCTTACAGGAACACTCGAGCCGTTCAGCTGTTTCATTCCTATACCTACCTAGACCTCCGACTGTGAGAGACGACTATGAGCGATACCTCAAGCAATTAAACACAATCACCAACTGGTCTCACCCTTGTGTGCTAGTCCACGGCCTGCATCCAGTCACTTCAACTACTCTATAGATTTAAACACGTTCTAACCTCTGTCATTTGTTATTCATTCATCCTCTTTTTACCACACAAAAAACAAGCAAGCAAAAACAAAAAACAGACAAAACATGAGGTATGTGTGCCATAGCCATATGTTCTTTCGGAGACAGAAAATCTGCTATACTGTGAAAGTTTTGTCCCATGTTGTATCTAACTGTGTAATCTCTTCAACTACTGCAATATTTTATAAAAACATTCAAATTTCCCATTCATTTCAGAAGGTGCAATGGACACATTTATTCCAACCATTCGACTTGAATCATTTATAAAATATATTGCCTTAGAAATACCCTGGGCCGTTGATCATTCTATTGGACATTCGATAAAGTACAAATATGCCACATCTCTAATAGCTTTTTTTTCTTCTCAAATTATTTAATGCACAATTCCTTATTACAAATTGTGAAAGATTGTCAGTGAGAACATAGATTTGATTCTTTGCCTGACTATCGGGTTTAAAAGAAGACTATTCTTGCTGCCAATTTGGCAATTCCTTTTATGATTAAAATTGTTATAGATTTGTTGGCAGGGGTCTCCAGGTTTGCCCTAGGCTTGACCACTGGATAACTTTGGTGGTTACTATCAATTAATCTAGGTAATATTTTTCAAAATTATAGAACTATAACTTAATAAATAATGTTGTTAATCTTCGGGCCAGTAGTTCCATTAGAAACGGCTTTCCACACAAAATGAAGATAGAAAAAAAAGTTAACATTCACCAGGCCTTGTTGAACTTGTTTGTAGGAGATATGTAATAATGAACACAAGGGGAATTTCCCTGGCCACAGCATCTCTGACATGATTTGAAATGACAGGTTTATCACCTAAATATTGAACCGTTCGAGTCATTGATCATGTATATGACATGTTTAGTCATCTCAGACTTGTGTGAAGATTAATTTTACAAAGAAATTGTAATTGATTCAATTTCAGGGAATGTCTCATTGTGACAATACTGAAATGTTCAAGTGATATTTTTAGTGGCGTAACCAAGATTTATACCTATATGTGATTTGTTGGACTTAGAAAATCTATTTAGCTAATACTTTTCCCATAGCTGATGTTCGTATATATATATAGTATGTCTAGGTTATTATGGCTTTTGTCGAAAATGATTGTAGATGCTATTATACTTGTAGTTTTAGTCGCGAATATGATTTTGAAGTGTCCATTAACGTCTGTGAGAAAAATGTTTTGTCATAATAATGAGTATATAGTTAGAGCTGGTAATGAATGTAGATGTGTCTTTTCAAGTTGCTTATCGTACATGCGTTGATTGGAATCAAATTTTTATATTGCATGTTAAGTGTTTCTCCACCCTAAGTGCTTTATATCTTTACAATCATAAACTTTTTAGACTTTTCAGCATCTGGATTATATTAAGAAATAGATTTCTTGCCTGGCACCGCTTTCTAAAAAAATAATTTAATCAAGCAGCTTATTTTGACCACGATATATGAAATGTCCCACCTGGGCATACCTGGCATAAATACTCACTCCAACTTCTGTGAACCAACTCTATAACATTGTGTTACCATCATACAAATACTCATGGAATTTTACCAGAGGCAAATTATAGTTTTAGCTGCTTGCAACTCTGTGGAGCAGGAATCAAACCCACAGCATTGGGATGCATGTCCAAACACACGGACTGGTGGGCTTTGCTTCCCCTCGTCTTTAACCGTGACTGCTGTGCTTTGTTTACCAGCGATATCCGCCATTCATGAGTATAATCCTCACAGCAGTAGATTTATTTCCCATTCATCAAAAAATTGTGAAGGAGTAGGGGGAATATTTCAGTAGACTTTTTAAGAGCCTTGCAATGTTATATAGAAATCTGGTTGTCTCATGTCACATCTTTAGGGATTGTCGCCCATGGACAAATTAAAAATCCTTATCAGGCTCTTGAGTAAGAGACAAGGTAGCTCTCTCTTTATAAGTCACTCGGTGCAATACATTAGGAAAGCATTTTAAAGAAAAACAAAGTAAAGTAACATATACTAATGAAATAGATTGGAGTTAAGATTTTTAAATTGAAAAAAAATAATTTTGTATTGAAAAGCAGTGAGCAAGAAGGTGTGTGATATCCATTTTTATCGCCATAAACCTAGACTGGTATGGCGTGGAAAAAAAAAATAATTTAACTTTATCATGTTTGAGAACAAATTATTTATTTACGAAAGAGATTTATTAGGATAAAATGTGATCGAGAAAAATAAGATGATATTAATTTTCTTATCTTTCGCTGATGATTTTTTGTTTTTTTGACTCCCTAACTTATCTGATATCTCATCGAAGCTTCAATTTGTTCATTGTCTTAGTGTGCAATACTGTGTTTGTTTACTTTAGAATTACAATTTCATATTCTTGTTTATAATCTGTTCCCTTTAGAACTGTAATTAAATAGTGTAAGGACCAGCTCTGTGTCTGGCCGAGGACCGTGTACAAGGCAGAGGGCATCGCTGGGCAAACCCAGGTAAAACGTACCCATGTTAAATGCAAGTCTGTGCCCCATTAGTACACATGGCCTGATACAGAGCTGGAAAATCTATGGATCAAGATTTTTAAGGCAAGCAGAGGATCAGCCTACTGTGCCAATACACCTTGTTTGGTACAAGAAGCAATACACTGTTCAATACTACTCATATGTAGACAAAACAACATGATATTGTAGCCTTTCATATTCCATCAATGGTATTCCTAGACAAAGGAACTGAGGATTTCAAAATAGGCTCTGAAATCAATTCATTGTCATTTTGCAGTCTTCAACTTCAAAACTCATTATAAATAATGCAGCCAATTGCATTGCACATTTGTTGACAGATGCCATGTGGATCGAACGAGGATGCGACAACGTCAATGTCACATGATAAGTATAGGAGATTATCTATTCAATATACATACTCTTTATTGTGCCTGTTTGGTTTGCTTACTTTTGTTGTTTTGTTGTCATGAACCCTGTTGCTGAAACTGAAATGCATGCCAAATGATGTTTGTCTATATGATTATAATATATATATATATATCCATATGCCAATTGGGGAAGACTTTGTGCCGAGAAAATGTTCTAATTTGTTATCGTTGCTTATAAAGTTGAAGTCAAGTAACAGGGAATACAACTTATACAGGGACTATAGAATGTAAAATTGTATCACTACCACTATAAGTCATTAAGTTACTTAGTCCTCTTGGTGACATGGGGCACATAAGGCGTCAATTCGACATTTCCATTGCTGTCAGTTGGCCGCTTTTGAGCTGATGGTCTCCCATGGTGGTAGGCCTGCCTCATGGAGCTCCTTTCCGAAATATAAGATTAGGTCTGTATTTATTGTGTCTTGCGACGAGAACAGTTGAGTTGGAAGGCGAGGTGTCTAAAACCAAGAAAGCCAGTCAACTTTATTTTTCATGACAATATAACAACCTTCTTCTTGCGGTCTGTGACACATCAGCATGAGAAGTGTATGTTAACATCATGTGGACAGTAAGAATGGGAATAGAATGCATTTCAGCAAATTTTGCTGCACTCTTGGGGGTTTTTTCATTTATAAATAGAGCATTTATGAAGTTTGGTGCAAGTTTCTTTGAAAACAAGGTGGAAATGTCAAGTCCAAAATAGATAAAATGTTGAACCAGCATACAAATAGGGTATATGGACAAATTGGAGGCACAAAATCTTTTTTTTTTTTTTTTTAAGCAGAATGATGATACAAGTTGACTAGATTACAAAATGAGAGATTTGACATTATTTTTCATATTCTAAATGAGCTTTAATCTTCCTTATTATTTTTATCATCATTATTATTATTATTATTATTGTTATCATGACCCATTCCTCTTGTGTCCAAATTGTTATCAGTGACATACACTGGGATTCTAATTGTGTATCTGTACCGTAATGTACAGAGGCCATAATACCATATGTAATGTACAGAGGCCATAATACCATATGTAACGTAATGTCGCATAGCTCATTCACTGTTTTCATGTACATGATTATGTATGGACAACAAAATGTCTCAGTTGAGCAATTCAAACTGACAATTTTTATTGACTTTACACTAGAAACTGTTTGATCATGACATTATGGTATGCTTTTTTGATGTTGAGAAAGAAACTACGTACAAAGTGATAATAATATTTCCATTTTTCAAAAACTTGTTACCTACATTTCCAATTTGTAAATTGTCATTTTGCTGATTTCCTGTAAGATAATGTAATACCCCCAGCTGTTAATTGGATGATTTGATTGTAATCATGTTATTCACATACAAGGTATGTGGTATGCTATTCCGTGCCACTTCATCAAAGACGTGATCGACAATGTTTGGGTGGAAATGGGTATCTTGATTTATGTCATTGTAAATTATAGCGGTTCCTTTTACATTACCACTTTTGTCTTTTGTGCTGATAATAATATATGACACATGATATATTTTATTATGCAATAGGTTATGTAAAATAATAAAGTCAATTTCACTTAAAAATACAGAATGCTGTTGTGAGATCATTTCTATGTCTTTTTTTATTTTACTTTCCTTTTTTTTATTTCTTTTCTTTTTCTTTTTAAAAAAATGTTTTATTCCCCACAGCTTTCAATAATATATCATGACGTGCTGCTTGTATTTGTGTGTGATGAAGGGGTGCAAATGTGGAGAAAGGTCCTACCAATATAGATCAGTTGGCCGAAAGGGGACGAGGTGTAGAAATACTCTCATGGTGGATATCCAGATGAACAGAGAGTAGAGTGATCGTGTTGTATCTCAATTTCCCCTAACCAGAGATGTTTAATAGAGGAAATCCCTTAGATTGAAAAACCCAAAGACATTCTATTTTGGGGGAAATAAGGCGACGAAATGCTAATGAAATAGAAAGTTAACAATCTAAACGGCACCAAAGTGAATGCAAAATGTCATCAAAATGTGTACTTCCTGAATAATGACGTCAATTTATGGGGGAAATGGTCATAAAAAAACTTGTCCTATTGTTATGGCCTTTGTGAGCTGACTGAAATATTAATATTTTTACTTCAGACCAAGAGCAGTGCTTTGGAAATATTACTAGATTAGCAGAGGGAGGAATGAGGGCTTCAGACCAAGAGCAGTGCTTTGGAAATATTACTAGATTAGCAGAGGGAGGAATGAGGGCTTCAGACCAAGAGCAG